>VZRE01002146.1:129068-149310 GCA_013396775.1 Cephalopterus ornatus
CAACAGTCAGCCCCTCATGAAGGAGATGCTGGGGCTTGGGGTGATGGGTCGTGGTAGAGGCTGGAAGGGTTGTGTGAGCAGCCTGCATCCTCTGCTCCCAACTTCCACCCAAAAGTCAAAGAAAAGAGTTTGCATCCCTTCCTCAAAAGCACAGCTCGGGTTGCAAATCCAAATGTATGGGCAAAATGTAAATGCATTGTGACAAGCTGTACGGGGAATCAAAACAAGGAACAAGGAGCGTATGTTTCTTTTAGAGAAATGTCCTTTATCTCGCAGGCAGAACGAAGCGTGTGGCATTCAAATGTTAAGATTTTTACACACTTCATGAAATACTAAAGAGAAACCAAAAAAAAAAAAAAGAAAAGAAAAAAGAAAGCAACAAGAAAATAACCCAAGTCCGTGTCACTTCTCAGCTAGTTTGGTTATTGCTGCTCCTGAGTACTGTAACATATGCACTTTCCCTTTTGAAAATGTATCAAAGTTGTTATTTTGGGGGTGGGATAAACTCTTACCCATGCATATCTTATGTTTTGAAGCCAAGAATGCTTAAGAACCTGCTCTGGATCCGCACATCAGATGCATAAGTGATTAGTGACAAGTGACACAGAAACAGAGAATGTGCTGTGTTACGATGAATAATAAACACGCGCAATTTATGCAGGCAGAGCAAGCGAGGAGATGGCATCCTGCACTTTTTCCATATAAATAATGTGAATCTCTCGGCAATGAAGCCAGGCTGACCAGGGAGTTTCTCCAGCCCACCAGCAGCGCAAGCTGGCAGTAGATAGAGGGGACGGGCAAGGAGGGGTCACCCACCAACACGGCTGCTTCTGGCTTCTTATAGGTCATCACAGAATGAACTGATGGCAATTAATTGTCTCTCAACTAGAACCAACACAGGAACAAGATTCACAGTGGGCAAAATTTTTCTCTCTCTGGGAGAAAGGAGCTTTTAGATAAATGAAAAAAAAACTCACCAAAAAATATTCGTGTGATTTTCTATTTCCTGGGTTTCTGGAGAACATCACTACAGTGGTAGGATTAGTGGTGCCTACTTGAAAAAAAACAAACAAACAATGAAAACGAAAACCAACTGAAAATAATTTTTGAATGAACAAACATGATTTTTAGCTGAAGTTTCTCCAGGAAAGGTGAGCACATACCCCTGGGAGGCTGTCATGGCTGAGCAGAGCTGGCAGCAGGTTTTCCAAAGGGCTGTGGTGTACCTAGTGGGCACCTTGACACTCTTGCACTCTCCATTAGCAAAACCACACATAACCCCGGAAAAAACAAAAGCCAAAGCCAGCCAGACATTCATCCTTAGCCCAGCTTTTGTGTTTTTCCTTATGTGTATATCTGCCATGCAGATACATCCTCCTGTAGTCCCATGGACACAACAACCAGCCTCCTGCAACATCCCCACTTTGCCACCTTCTTTCATCTGCCCCTTGCTGCTGTCCCACAAATAAGCTATCCTCCAGAGAAAAGAGAAAGACATAATTTTTTTTTTAATTAAAAAAATATCCACCTGCTACTAACTCCACATGTTTTTTCCTGGCTGTCCTGGCCTGCCAACTCCGAGCAAGCTTTTCTCTATCATTTTTTCACTATCTCTACACTTCCAGAAATGTATGCACTTGGATAAAAGTAGAACTGAGAGGGGAAAATGCATATTCTGTTAAATAAAAAAAAAAGTTGAAAAAAGTGTCTAAAAGATGGATGTGTAAAGAAATCATACCCGTACTTTTAACTCTGAGTTTGCGTTATATAAACTGTACTGTGGTAATTACCAAGCTCCTCCAGATTAATAAACAATTACCATAGTAACTACACCATCCTATGAAACCTATTCTCATGAATTTTTAAAGCATAAATGGAAATACATGCCAGTTGAAAAAGTCTCCTATTTATTTTGTTCCTGGAAGACAAGGCAGACAGATCCATTAAAGGATCTCGTCAAGTTATTTCTTCCTCCGCTGGTTACTGCAGCCACATTTCGGACAAGTGCCATATATTATGTACTAACTAGGAAAGTCCATTATGTGATGTGGGGCCTTGGTCTGGCAAGCAGCAGGGCTGGTCTCGCAACCTGCTCCCCTGGTAGCCCCTGTGCTCTCATGCCTTGTTTTCCCAGAGGTTTTAGGTGACATGGTTCGCCTTTTTGTTTGCCAAAATTTAAGGGGTTGTCCCTGCTTGCCCACTGGGCTCTTTTTATTTTTTTTACGGATAACGTGTGAGAAAAGATTTCAGGTTGATGTTGCATGACCAGACACAGGAAAGACATCTCCATCAAATATTTGATAAGTTGACTAATGTGAGCCAATGCACACATCCAAATCTAACTTTGCACAGCATGGTGTGCCTTGTCCTGCAGTAGGGTCAGCCCGGTGGGACACTGGTGGATATGCTGGAAACATGTCACAGCTTACTTTTCTCAGGTGGAAAAATCCAGCATGAGCTGCTCTTGTGTCAGTGCCTTGCACCCAGGGCCACGCCAGGCACGTGCGTTCGGCCACCAGGAAAGGGCTCTCTGCAGCCCCTGTGCCTCTGCATGGTCTCACCGTGCTGGGAGGAGGCAGTGAGGATGGGCAAATGCTCCTGCAGGAGCAGCGCACACCAGGGGCGGGCTCCTGTTCTGTGCAAGCTGGCAACATGGGTCCCCCAGATGCCCAGCAGGAAGGGTATCTCAGTTTGGCATTGCCTTTTCCCCCAAAGCCTGAGCAAAGCAGCCCCTCAGTACTGCCCTGTGCTCCTCCTGCCTCTGAAATGTTCCCTTGCTCAATCACAGGCAGCATCAATGATTAAAAGCAGTCTATAAGGTGCACCCAAGGTCATTTAAAAAAAAAAAAAAAAAAAAAAGGCTTCCTCCTTCCCCAATATCAACCCTCATATTATACTATAGTAGACGAAAATTTGGTTTGAAAGCTCACACAGATATTTCGGAGCTTCAACATAGCTGAGCTTGGCTTTACTGCACTTTGCAATTTGTTTGTAATGTTGAAAAAAAACATGTCAAAGTGACAAATAACAAGATTATATATCAACCTGTTGATAATTCTGACAAGAAAGCTGAGAAGTAGACCTGAGTTAAAAAATACTTTTCGCCATTTGCAGTAATAGTCTAAACCAAGAGGTGAGACTTCTACGCGTCAAGTTCGAGCTGCTTACTTTTGATAATTTTGATGAGCTGAAATAATATCCCCTCTTTTGCAAGAAAGTATTTCTTCAGAGACTCTGAGAGTTAGGAAAGCCATTAAATCCTTGTGGATTGAAGGTAGAAAAATAAATTGTATGTATTTTAGACTTTGAATGATCTTCCTATAGCAATTTTCGGGGGAAAAAAACTATGAAGAATTCTGCAATTTTAATCTCCTCAGTAGCTTCCCATTACTAAACAAGCAGAACACCACAGTACAAATGTGGATGTTACATGTCATCTTGATCTGCTGCTTTTTTCTTTCATTAAAGCTTTAATGCAGCAATTATGGCTACGTTGCCCTATAAAAAAAGGAAAAGGCAGTTTACTTTAAAAAGTGAAATTGCATAGCCTACTATTTAATTATACACAAATGTAAATGGCCTATTTTTCCATAACTGGTTATTACAGCACTGTTTTACTTTCTGAGTTTTCACAATCTCTAAAACCTACAACGCTTCCTGCTATATAATTGTTTTGCTACATTATTGTTTTCATCTTATTTTTTCTTTTAATGCGAGTGCAGCGGGATAAATCTTGGTTTTAAGCCAGCCAGTACTTCATCTACTTAAGCTTTTATAGATGAAGATTGCTGTAATTATCAGAATACCCGCTTATTTCTGAAGTATTATCTTGGCAACCTGCTGGCATTTACAACCAATTAACAAGCTTTGCCCATTAGTTGCATAAGGGGTATCACAGAGTAAAGCCATTGTGTGCTAATTTTCTATTTTAGATAATCAGTTTGGCCATCCAAAATGGAAAGGGGAAGAAAAGAAAGGTTTGACACCCAGTGGCAGACATGTAAAAATGACTACATGCCTCCCTGAGACAAAGGTATCCAGCAACTGCATGATTGCTTCACTGTCGTCACCACTGGGTTTTAAGTATTTATTCCTTTTGTCTCTTTTGGAAGAGAAAATAGAAAGTACAGCTTCAGCAAAGTAATCATGTCCTCTTTTTATTTTTTAAACAGACTGGCTTCTCCCTCTGTCCTTGCAGGCTTGTAATTTCACCAAATTGTATGAGTGTTAAACACGATTTCCAAAAAAAAAAAAAAAAAAAAGGAGAGTAAGCAAGAGAGAAGGAAACCTGTCCACCAGTGGAAGTCACAGCTTTTCCCTCCTAATCACAGGGCGAGCAGAGCCCTCACGCCAAAGGCAGCCCCTCACTCACATGGCTGCACCGCACTTGGTTAAAGCCATATGCAGGCTGGGGGTTTAACCAGGCGCCGCTATGAGCAAATGGGATCCCGACCGTCCTTCAGCCCCTGGCTGCTGAGCTGTGCCAGACCCGGCTGTCTCCTCCCTGCCCTGGAGCATTTTGGACAACAGGCCCCCGTCCCCGGCACGATGCTGGCTCGGGCAGTAATGCCGGCCACTTCCCCCTGGGGAGAGGGGGAAAAAAAAGCTGAGAGAGTCTGGGTAATTTTTTTTGGCATTAATCTTTGGTTAAGGCACTGCTTGCTTTCCCTGCTCCTGGTGCAGAGCAGGGAAGATGCACCTCAATGTGGGTGCCCTGGGCAGAAGAATGCTCCTGCCAGTGGCCACAGTGCTGCATCCTGAAGAACTCATCCCCACCAGTCCCATCTCCAGAGCTGTCCCCATGAGCACCCCAGCCCCACTTGTGCTACCCCATCCACACAGCATTTGGTTGGGTCCTGTCTCGAGCACGGGCACTCTAAACCGAAGCTGGCACACAGGGGAGCACTTGCAGCACTGACCCCACAACAGCCCCTTCTTCCACCTTCCCACCCCATCCCTGCTGCCCAACCAGGCACAGGGCTCAGGCTTCCTTGATCTCCCGCTGACCCCAAGCCATGAGCTAGGCCTTTCTACTCATCTCCACCCCTTCTGCCTGAAGCAGCCAGGACTATAAGGGCCTCCTCCCTGCCTTGTCCCACACCCCACCCCATGGCAGTGGGAGAAACAGGAGCCTAAAGGTAAATAACAACCAAGAAACGATTATGCTGGAGGCAACAGGGCTTACCCATTTAATTGTGTATAAAATTAGATGTTAGACCTGGTATAGATGCCTGCATTTTGTAATAAGGATAGGAACTAATCAGTTTAAAGATGAGCATAGTCCTTAAAGCGTGGTTAGATCCCATTTACTCCATTGAACAGAACGGGTGGATGGTTCATGCTGTAAAAGGGTTTTATAAAATGTAGCGAACTGTACAATGACGTGTTTTATTTGCCTCCTGTGGTTTAGATTCATATTTTGCTTTAGCATAAGTTAAACAAAATTAAGACTATGATTATGCTAAGAGGACACAGCCAGTAAAGATAGAAAATGTTGAACTCCTCAAAGTCATAAAGAATTGTCAACTGTGCAATTAGTAAAGAGTGAACACATACAATGAAGCCTATTAAGTCATAAATGAATGAGAAAAATGTAGTGCTTGGCAATTTAATGTGTGTATTTGTCTTAATTATTTTAAATTAATTGCTATTGGCTACAATCATTAGAAAATTTACAATTTAAGTAAGGTACAGCATAAACCCTCCTATAAAGTGAATGTAGTTAAATAGCCATCCTATTTTAAAATTATTTAGGCTACTGGCAAGGAAGAGGAAGGGTTGATGAGCAGAGTGCTGGGGACAGCTCTGAGCTCTTTCACAGCCTGTCTCCTGTGATGCTGCCCCAGGCTCGAGCACCTTGAAGCCCTTCCACTGCCGGCAGGGAGCACGGATCAGCCCTCTCTCCTGACACCTCCAGCATCATGAGACCTCACAGATGTTCCCTTTCTGGGCACCTCTGGACAGTTTTCCCCCAGACTTGGACTGGACTCACAGCTGCTCGCAGCCCTTGCAGTGGAACAGCATGCCATCAGCCCACACACCACCAGCAGAAGGCTGTAACGTTTCTCCTCTGCATGGTCATGAGAAGATTATTATTGGAAAAAAATTAAAGTGGTTTTCTCCCAGTCCTTCGCTCGTGAATGACCCCTGAGAGATGCAGCTTATCCCAAGCTAAAGGAAAACATTTTTGTGAGTGGCTCTTACATAATACACAAGTACCTTTCCAGTGTAGTAGTTTGTCCAGAGGTGGCTGAGGTGCACTGTGTGGCCAGTCTCTGTGGGCAGCAGAGAGTGATGTCCTGCAGAGGTGTTCTGTGCTCTCCTGGCGGAGCCCTCTCCAGCTGCCTGCAGGGCCCCATGGCACAGCTCCTGGCACCAAAGGGCTGTTGGGCACTGCAGAACACCACTGCCTGCTGTCAGGCTCTGCACTGTCTCCTTGGGGTGGTTTCAGGGTGCTACAACCAGACAAAGATAAAACTGAATGAGATAAGGGGTGTTGCCTAAAAGCAAACATTTCAGAAAAGTCAACATGGGGTTTTTTTCTGATGTTTTGTAAATTAGAAGTTTCTATTTCCTGTTCTGAAATGTGATTTGGAGAGCACTTGTTGTCACATTTCATGTCCTTTTCAGAATAAAGATGATTAGAACCATAAAATACGTACCTGAAGGTATGCCCTTTTCCCCAGGTTTCCATTTTTCTAACATGAAAGAAAGTAAACTTAAGGGAGTTTCTTTCAAAGTCTCAGGTGAAAAAGCAGTTATTTGCCCAGTTCTAATTAAGCCATTCTCAGTCAAGATTAATGTGCCCCAACAGCCTTACCAAGTTGATGATGGGGCAATTGGAAAATAGGTGAACAGAAAAATTCTCTCCAGGGAAATGAAACAGTACACAAATTCCCATCGTATGTTCTACATGCAAGGAAGGAGACACATTCCTTCAGGACTCTAATCTCCATCACTAATATTATTATTAAATATTTACATACTACCCTAAGTTTGCATGACACTTTACAGAGATAAAAGATGCTCTCTTTGCACTGAAGATCTTACAGCCTACGTCAGACAGAGAAAGCGAAGTTAGCAGAAAGGAGACATGATGACGATTAAGAAAAGGATCTAATGCTGGTGACCCAAAAGCATTTTTAGATTCTAACAGCACATGGGACTAGGGATGATGAAAGCTCATGGCATCAGGGCCTATTTTGCTTTTAGGAGCCATTCAGCCTCCTTTCAGACTTGCAGTGGTCATATGCACCTATTTCTCCAGAGCTTTGACTCAAACAAAGAAAATAATGGTGTCCTGTAACTTCTAGAAAAATACTCTTTTCACCTGTTTTTTCTAAGGAGATGTCAGGCTGCAAGAGTTCAGCAGTGCATTCTTCCAGGCTGTGCAACTGGGAGAAAGGGCTATACACTGCATCACTGAGCTGAAAATAGAAATGGGTGGTTCAGTCCTTCAGCTTGTGTTTTCTCCATTTTGATTAATTCCCTCACTTCATTTTAATTTCTGACAGTGCAACTAGAGAGCCACGATGAATCAGCCTTCCATGTCAGACACACTGGGCTGGGACGGCTCAAGCCTTTAGCTGGGGCTGAAGAGATGAAGCAGCAGGAAATCAAAACAGTGAAGGTGGAGAAATGGAGATACCCAGCACAACTCTACTTGCTCAGGGCGTGGGGCGGACACATACTCAGCAGATTACAGGGAATACACCTCTGCAGGAATGACACTAAAAGGAAAGGATAACACCAGTTCTATAGTCTGTAAAATAACAATTTTTAATGTAGACATTTTTACCTTGGGTAGCGAAGCCAAGCCCAGTATTAAGCTGCAGCAGGAGGATGCCTCTCTCCTGCCTCCAGGCACAGAGGGGAGCTGGCAGCCCAAGCAGGAGCCAAGCTCACTCTGCAGCACCGCTCCCAAAACTCCCTGGCATGAGGGGACTGCTCAGGCAACAGCAGCAAGGGCAAGGCCACCAGGCTTAGGGACAGCAAGTGGCAGTCAAAGAGGGGAGGTACTGGCACCTCCATCAGAGGGGGTACAGCCTCCCCAGCTCAGGTGGCAAAGACCCCTTCTGGGTCCCCACCATCCACCTATTATTTTCATTCACAAGTTTTGTGATCCAAAAAAGGAGAATTTTTCTGCCTTTTGAATTTTCTTAAAGTAATCCTAATCGAATCAATGACAATGACAGATTTCCCTGGGTTTCCTATTTGTCAACTGACCTGAGGCCCCATGCAGATAGAAGCAGCTGCACACATCATACCCCCGAGACAACAACAGGAGGACAGGCAGAAGAAGTGCAGTCTAAGGCATACAGCAATACAGATCTGCAGGCCCACTCATGCACATGTACACACACATACATAGGCACATATATATACACACACATATACATTTACATGCTTCTAGCAGTTCAGTTAGATTAATTTGCTTTGACTATTCCATTATTTTCCTTGTATAGTACTTAAAGAATCAGGTTAAGCCTTCTGCAAACAATGCTCCTTTACTTCCACATGGGTTTGTGAGACTTTAATTAATGTTTGTAAAGTGCTTTCAGATCCCCAGAAGAAAGGCACTATAGAAGTATGTAGTCTGATTATTTCATAGCATACAAAAGTAGAGGTGAAAAGAAATATTCTCCTCCTTACACATAAAACTACTGATCTCAACTCCTGCATTAAAAAAACCCCAACATGTTAAGAAAGAAAAGAATTCTGACCATGAACCTACTTCAGGCTTCCCCTTTGCCTTTTTCATCTGATTTCTGGTTGAGTGAAATAATAAGCTATTGTATTGCTGTAAACTCTTTGTAAGTAGATTTGACTAAGACAACAGAGTTCAGTGCCAGCAGCTACTCTGATCATTCTTTTAAATGGAAATTTACCGTCTGCTGCATCACATGGAAAAAATATAGAACTATTTTTCACAGCTTGTTCACTGAACAGATTATTGGAGGGAAGAAAAAAATAAAAAGGCTTCATTTTCTACAGATCCCAAATCTCAGCGTAGAAAGTCTTGGCAATTTCCTTTTGAGAGGAGACAGATTTCACTTTCACATTGATTTAACAATGAGAAGTGCATCCAAAATGAGGGCCTGATTCTGAGAATTCAAATGGTTAGCCATGTCTGACTCCATAGCTTATCTATGGGAGCAAAATTACTCACATCCATAAGCCTGTGTAGGATCTGGTCCTAATATAGAATCAGTTCTTGATGTCATAAAATCTTTTTTAACAGCATCTTGTGTTACATTTAATTTATTTCACATGGCTTCATAAAGTAAGATAAAAGCTTGTAAGTCTAAAAGTCATATTAAAAGGATGGAAAAAACCCCATCCTACCATGTATTCATGTTTATTAAGTATTATCTTTGTGCAACTTATATAATTTTAACTCCAGAATTTCCAAATTGTTTCTAATCCTAGCAGCAGTCATCAAGAGCTGCCAGTGCACAATGTAAACAGATTACAACACACCCGCTTTTTGGAGAAAGAAACTCATTCCCAAAGCTCTCTACAGGCAGGTTGTCCCTTTTAGCTCATGGTAGCAGCAAGGGCCTTACAAAAGTGCCTTCCCTCTACTTGAGCAGGGCAAGGACAAATGATGTCCTTGCCCTGCCTGGTCCTGGGAATTACAGCTGTATGGTCTAACTTCCAAACTTAGCCTAGGAAGCTCCAGGACAACAGGCACGAGAAACACCGGCTAGTGTCAAGCATGGTTTAATCCAATAGTGACCTAGAGAGTGCACAAGCAACACTCCAGTTCATCTATTCTTTAATACAGAAAAAGACTTCAGGCAGAAAAAAGTCTTTGGGGCCAAAAAGGCCTCACCCTTCTTTAAATGGAGGTTGTGGAGTGCCTCCCCTCCACCACTGGAAATGTACTTCCTGCTTCAGTCCCAGCAGGGGAAGGACAGGACTGCAGCCATGGACCCCAGGATTTAGGGTGAGCTCACCTGACACCCAGGGAACATGGCCAGGAGGTCCCAGGAGGAATGCATGGTAGTCTGTAGTGTGCGAGAGGAAAAGTATGTCCATGCATGTAGCTTGGCACCCACAAACTTCCCACAGAAAAGAGGCTCCTTTTTCAGTCTTTGAGGGACAACGTTTCTGTATGCTGGGAGGTAGGCGGATTCAGGGATGCAAGTCAGAGGATGATCCTGGTCTGCCTTTAGGGCTCCCAAAGGTGTGTGTGCATCTGGGTGGTTGGGTGCTCCTCCAAGGTTGGCAGGGGGGCAAACAAATGCCAGATGGGGCATCTTCCTATTCACAGCACGGGTCTTTTGTTTTTGCAAGTGTATATCAGAATTTATTATAAAAGTGCCTTCAGCATCTCAGAGCATGTTGGTGACCTTAGAGAGCTACTGGCAGGAGTACTTGTTTGCCAACAAGAAAAAAAAATGGTAAAAATTAAAAAATCCCAATGTTCTGGGGTATGAGCTAAGGTAATGTTCCATTAAAAAAAAAAACAAACCACAAAACAAATGAACACACACAGAGACACACAAATAACTTGCCCTTTTTGTCAGCTCACATTTCCTTAGTTTATCAATTATAACCATTACCATAAGAAAATGATGAGGTCTTACCTGATGCTGCTGCTAGCAAAATGGTTTCACTACCAGAAGGCCATCACAGACTGTCAGTGTTTTAGGAACCAGCAGCAGACCCACTGCCTTTCCCCCAGGAAGCACAAGCCAGAGGCAAACCCAAGGGCAATGCAGTAAACAAACGTTGTGCTTCCAACCCAAGCCCTGGAAAAGAAAAGTTACTTTTTATGAAGTATAAGGATTCCTGAGGACAACTTTCAGTAAAGATAAACTTTAACCACGATCTGACACAACAGTCAATAAATAACTTCAAGATAATCGCACATATCTCTTTGGTAGGCAGTGGTCTAACCCAGGCGGAGATGCTTTTAGAACATGGCTGTTGTCACCAGCCCTTGATATTTTTCTTGCGATCCAGGCAACATCCACATTGAAAAACCTACGCCACAGCTGTCAGGGCTTCTCTCCAGCAGATAATTAAATTCCATTGTGACAAGTGAGCTCAAGTTTAGTGACACCATCCCTGCCAACCAAACAAGAATGAGAGCCATCAGCTGCATAGTCGTTGATCGCTTTGCTGAAAGAAGAGGTGTCTGCAGTACTTACCAGCATCCTCCCAGGGTAGGTGCTCAGCCCCCGGGAGACACCTGACAATAACATGAGTACGTCTCAAGGGATGATTGCATTTGGATCAGTGTGCTTATGCAGGAAGGCCTGGCAAAGTGGAGCAAGTCAACAAGTTTAAAGAACATTCAAGATCTTTATGAAACCAGAAAAAGGCAGGGTTTAGCTTGGGTGGTTGCATGGTAGGCTCACAAAAGATGAAGCCGTTGGTGTTTTCTCCTATAGATTGCCCTCTCAAGTTGCTCTTTTAGGTAAAGAGTTAATTTTTTCCTCATCATATGTACATCCCGTATTTTTGCAAATATGTCTGTTTTCCTTAGAATACAGTTTTTAAACTCAGCTTATCCATCAAAAATTAGACTACACATTAGCTAGTACCTATTTAACTGCCTAATAACGACCTTTACATAGCTATTTTGCTTCATATATAAATCTGTTATTTCTAGGCTAATTATTGAACTATCCAATTTTAAATGCAGCTAGAGGAAAAACGTATTTTTTCCTCACAAGAGAAGAATACCACTTCTCTGCTAGCATCCCAGAGAGACTACCCCAGTTAATAAAGGGTGACCAGGTCTTACTTTGAAGAACAGCATGAGTTTGCTTACTTTGCTCATTTCTCAAGTGTTTAAAGCTAGTATTTATGCTGCAGTAGGTCCATACAGGCTAGTGGGATATCACAGTTCCAGAGGCATGCATCTGCCTCGGACGTTCCGTGCCAGCCGAAGAACAGCTCAGACCCCACACAGCCTCCAAGGTCTCACCCAATACACAGGAGGAGGGATATCTGGCTCCAGGAGCCCACTGCTAAGCCAACGGCCAGAAAATGCAGTGCATTTGAGCAGGAAATTAAACCTGGCTCTCCCTTAACCTCAACAAATGGCTCAACCAGGCTTCTGCAATGAGGTCTGAGGCTTGACAGCACCTAAACACCGGATGTAGAAACTTACAGTCACGGCTAAATTGACTGTCCTCTTTCTAGATCTCACCCTAGGCTCCCAAAGGCTGAGTTTATTCGTCGCCCTATGTGCTTTGCTAGCAGCATTGGCTTCTCTGCTTGTCAACACGCCGATTTCTGAATTCTCAGTGCAAAAGAAGCCTTTCATGGTTTGGCATCCTCTTACATGTTTATGCTTCTCAAGATATATTCTCTAGCCAAGTCTTTAAGTTCTTACATTAGTCCCCCAGCCCAGACATCAATCTGTTGCTGATCAGGTCTTTTCACATCATGCTGCTTTTATCTGGAATGTTGTTTCTGATGCATTTAGGAAAGCTGATGTTTTTAAGAGTGTGGTTAATTATTTTTTTCCTTTTTGTTTAAAATAACACTGAGCACAGCTATTTCTTTTGCTGTAAGACTTTAGCAAGAAATTTGCCTTATAAATTCTATTATGTTGGGGAGGTCCTGATTTGCATCTTTGTCCTTGGATAGTATAGATGCAGCACAGGGGTGCACAGAGATTGATTGATTTTTTTCCCCCTTTTATAGTCTACAATAAAAAGTTTCTTTAAAGGGGAAGAAAAGAGAGGCATATGCTTAATATTGAAGAATGGCCTGCTTGTGCTTGATACATTGGAGAAACAGTTCAAGAACACTTCATCCTACTGCAACTATTTCCTGCACTTCTGCCAAGGTTAGGGAAACCTTGGGTTAGCTGCTGCCTGAATACCGCAGACGGGTATCAGGCTGAACAAGTTCAACTGACTGCTTAGATTTTTCATCTTTATTCTTCCTCCTGTTGTTTTCCCACTTTGGCAGATAGAAATCACCTTCGACTTTGGGCGTGGCCACAGCTGAAAGCACCCAACAAAGAGAATTCCCTGAGAGATGCTGTCTGGGGGGTCAAGGTCCTTCCACTGAGTCCCCCAACTCAGCTGTGCCGGTGATCAGCCAGCTGTTATGAATATGAGACTCTGTAGATCAGCTTGGTCTGGGATCAGGCAGGTAAGAAAACACAACAGTATAGTCTGATAAATGGCTGAAAAATTAGACCAAAAAAAAAAAAGGGGAGAAAAATCCACCTCCCTCATACTTACACTCCCATTTTTTTCACACCGGCTAATTAAAACAAAGTGGCAGAAAGAAAAAGTATCAGGCAAGTATGACAAACTTTACCTCATTTTTCATTTTACTTAAATGAAAAACACTGCTGGCCAGAACAATCCTTGGATGCCAATTGGTTTTGCAGAGCTCCTCTGACGTACAAACCAGAGGAGTAGCACTGGGATAGAGAACAGACTGATCAAGGGATCCCAGCTGTGAACAGCTGTGGGACAGCCAGGCCACCACCACTCCAAATGGAGGGTGCACTCCTGCTCCTGCCCTCGCTTTGAGCTGCCCCTTACACCAGGAAGCAGCCCATTCACTGTCCTTTTGCGCTGCTCTTCGTCTAAGGACTAGATCACCCAAGGGACTGAAAAGACTGTTTTCTGTCTAATGTACTGGGTCACTAACCAGGGTCAAAACCTGAAGCATATGCTTAAATTTAGATTTAAACTTTTTCGGCTTTTTTAAACTAGCGAATATATCTGAGTGCCTGGTGCAGAAATGGCTTGGGTCAGTTCATTGCATCGTGGAGTAGAACTTGGAATGGGCTTTGATAAAATTACAACCGTTCTTATCACTATGGAGCTCTCACAGAATTTTTGTGCAGACAACAATACTGTCCTGAACTCATTCTATGTGTCTTACACTGAGAGCCACATGGGTAAACCTGACCTGCTGGTTCGTGTAAAATAAGGCAAAAATACAGCAAATTCCTCTTCTAATGGTTGTCTTTTTTCATAGTAAGAATCACACTAATCACTGCTTTCTCTCACAGGACCGTGGCCTGGGCCTAATTTTAAGAAGTTCAGTCATTTAGAGATAGGAAATGGAAAACTCAGGGATGGGGAAGAGCTCAAACACTTCAGCAGATATAGGAGAGCAACTCCTTCTTCTGTGTGCTCCCTTGGGGAAACTGCAGAAGGCACATTGCCATGGCTACCTACCTTGACAGACAAGTCTACTTTCCAGGTATTTTGTGGCAGGAGAAGCAACCCCAGTGCCAGCTTTTCTTTTCTTCTCTCTTCCATGAGGAGATGCCAGCAGTGGTTCCTGCTGGCCAGCCCACCTCCTACCACAGTGCCTGCACTCACCAGCCCCTCCAAAATCCTCTGCAGATCTAGGGCTTCCCTGCCTCTGCTCTCTGGGAGCTGGTCTGCTGCAGGTGCCCTGGGGATGAACTGCCACAGTCCCAGGGGACTCTCAGGGAAAGGGCCTGGGCTCTGCTGTGCTGGGGGAAAGCTCTGAGGCAGGAAACAATGGGAGAAGGACCACAGAGTGGGGGAGGAGCACAGGTTTACTTGGGAGGAGGTTTCTGCGCGGACCAGGGTTCACTTCATGATTGTCAAGTCTATTTCATGATACCCTTTTTTTTGCTTTCTGGACATGTGTGGTTAGAAATACCCTCACTGGCAGTAATGTAGTTAATGGCAAGGAACTGACAGCAATGCAGGCAGCTGGCTAGGACAGTGAGGGGCACAGAGAGTGGAGGAGCCATGGAGGTGCCTCTTGCCCTGCCCACCACAGGGTGCACCCCATGCCCTGCGGTGGATCCCCAAACAGGGACTGGCCACCAACAGTCACGGTCACCCCACACCCTCATCCCAGAGCTCCCCACCTGCAAACAACAGCATGGGGATGTTCACAACACTGCCCAGCTCCTCACAGATCCACCATATCCCCCGATGCTGCCTAACTCCTCTGAAATCAGAGTTCACAGGTCCCCCGTGCCCCCCAAATGCAGCCAGTGAGGACGTGGAAGGAGCTTCCCTGCACAATTCCATCAGCTCTGCCCGGCAGCCCCAGTCCTGCCACTCACTCTACACCCCATGAACCACATTAAACACATACTCATTTAGGGATTACTCAAATGCTGCTCATTTCTAGGTCAATTATTGACTTGAATCTTGTTAAAGTTTAACATAAATATGCTACTATATCACCTGTATAGGTATCATGATAATTATATGGCTACAAAATTCTTTTAAAATACAAGGGGAAATTAGCTACTACTGCATAATAAAGCCTCACAGACTGCTCTGGAATCCATGCAAAGAAATACAAAAATTCCCATTATCTTTGTATCAGCTTCACATGGAATAATCAATTTATATAATTAAACATATCTACAGATTAATTTCTCTCCAGTTAACATTTTTGCTTCCTAAAAATGCTTTGTCTAACCTTATCAGAAAGGATAGAATGGGTGTAGAGGGTAAGCAGAGAAGGGAAAGACATTGTATCATAAGAAGCTTGTAATGTTACAAACATGAGAATAATTCTTTTTTTTTTTTTTTTTAAAAAAGCGCTGCTAACTTTTTCATATTTTAGCAAACTTTTCAATTAGGATTTCTTCCTGGCTATTTAAATATGCTTCAAGTAATGATTTGCTGTAATTTGTCTTTTTCCTTTGGAAACATACCGTGCTATTGTCAGCTTTAAAAAAGAAGCAATTTTCTGACTTTTGAGATTGAGTAGGTCATGGAAAAATTACTACTGTGGGAGCCTATAATTAAATAGAAAATGCAGCTGCACCTATGAAAAAAACTAAAATTAAGTTTATTCTATTAATACTTGAGTCTTGAATTATATTTGACTCTTCAAACACAGGTCAGCTCAAAGTGTACCTTACCTGCAGAACATCACTAGCTGCACAGCTGTTTGCAATAACGGACATGATACAGTATCTACAAACCTATTTGCAATTATTTGCTGGCATCTGAATTAGATTCAGTGTAGCATGATTGTCATTTACACATGTAGTCCCTTTCTTTCCTCTTTTCCTAGAACTGGCACTACATCTTTGGGTGTTGGTTTCGTATTTGGCTTTTTTTAAGGAACTCAATTAAAATAAATCTATGTAAAATCTCTAATGTTTATTATAAATTTCACTAGAAGAAAAGAAGTACAGGAAGGGGCTTTAAAAAAAAAATTATGTAGTACATCTGAATTGAATAAAGATCTCTTCCCAGCATTTGACTAATCATGAAATGAAAACAAGATTCTAGACAATACCATAATACAAAACCAGGCTTTGTGTATTTATAAAGAAAATTTATCGTAGATCCTCACTGAATGTTTACACAGTACCAGATAGAGGCTCTGAATTAAATTCTAAATGAAAATACTGAAAAAAATTGTGACCCACAAGAGATTTTTAAACCACCTAAAATATACAAAATTAACAAAAGCCTCACCGAGAAAATAAGATACAGACAGTTCTGACATCTGATGATAAAAAATACTTGTATAGAAATCTTAAAAGGACCATATAAAATCAGAAGAACAAATCAGTCTAAAATAATGGTATTGATTTTATTTACTAATAGTAATAAAAATAGCTTTTAAAAAAATAATTGCATTTAGGATGACCACCTTTCATGATTTTCTAGGGTAATAATAGATGGGATTCTACAGCTCTTTCTTATTGCATGATATTACAGAAATTAATAAATGCAGATGTCCTTTTATATATTATGCAACAATCTGTAAAACTATATTTCCTTAAAACCTCCTTTAATTCAATAAGTTTAAGGGTTATTTTTTCCTTTCAATGAATAGGAAAGAAATTATCTTTCTTCATTTCATCAGTCATTTTCACATGTCCAGGTTTCTGTGCTGTTATAATGAACATAACTAAATCCATACAGTTTATATAACTGTTTATACCTTATTTATTACATATAAGAAGCTGAAATCCTTTCTTCATGTGCAAACTCAACTTCACTATTTTTAATACACTTACATATCACATGTAATACAGCTATCCACAACCACTGTGAGAATGAAAACAGAATATCAGAAATGGTTAAAAAAAAAAAAAAATTTGTGAGGAAACATTATACACAATACAGGAAACATCTTCCTTTCCCCTGTTTCAGAAACTACTTGTGAGTGAGTGTTCTTGCAGAGAGAGCCCACAAAACCTATATCATCACGTACACTGCTTGATTAAGCCCAGAAGTGATCCGAAGAACCAGCAGTTTAATGATTTGATTTCACATCTACAGCTTGCTTTCTCTCGGCTGCCTGTTAGGTCAGTGGCATGATTTTTTTTTTTCTTTCCTTCCCACTTCATGCCGTGGAGCTGGATTTCTATTTTCCAGCTGCATATATTCCACGGAGGAAAAGAAAACTGATCCATGAAGTTCTTATTTGCATAAAGCGTAGAAACATCTGTCACAAGATTCTTGTTGGGGGGTTGGAAGCATCAGGAGATTCTGCCGTTGATCGTCTGCCTTAATACTGTTGAATTCTGTTCCTGTCAATAGGAGCTCTGTGGAGGGTGTTTGAAGAGGCAGAGAAAAGAGTTTGCCCAGAGAGGACATATTCTTACTATTACTTGAAATGAGTGATCACTTACGTGATGCTGTCGCACACAAACACTTAAAAACGAGTTCTACCCCAGGATCAGCAAATTCCCTGTTCCGTCTGATATAAGTTCTTTGCAAATACAGATCTTATAAAGTTTTTTGATGATTTAATCAGCATCCTGCAGTTGCCTACAATGCACAACAGCTTTTTTTTTGTTAAACTTCATGCAATGAATGATCTGTGTAGCAGGGCTGACATTAGAAAGTGCTCAATCTGCAGTCCTGTTTTGAGTTTTGATTTTAGTTTAGGGAATCACGTAAAAAATCTTGAGGAAGAATTATCTGTGTCTCAGATCAGGAAAAATTTCATTCTGTTTCTGTATGCATATATAATGCATGACTACAATCATAAATATCAGGTGGAGCAGCTAATCCATTCATACAGAATACATAAATAGAATATAATCTCAATGAAATATAATAGCAACTATTAAAAAACCAGAATGACTATGGTAGGTCAAGTGTTATTTTTAAAAACACTAGAAGTACTTTTGGTAATATACAAAATTCATATTTCTGCATTACATTCTGCTCTTTTTTATTACAGATGATTTTTAAAATTCACTAGCTCTGTTTATAAAATTGTATAAACAGATTTTTAGGCTGGCCTCCCCTCTCACATCACCGAGAGTCAGAATCAGTCTAACTTACAGTATGCAGTGCAAACAAAGTGCTCTTCTCAGCTCCTGTGTTCTGTGGAGTTTAATAGCCAATCTGAGAGGAAAATAAAGTTTCTTCACATTTGCTGTCTCCTTATGTCAGAAGTAACATGAAGGCGATCAACACAGCACTGTTCTCTGTTTTCTGACAAAAGCTCAAAGATAGTCGGTTTCCTAAGGTGGGTCAGCAGAGATTAGTATCACATTAGTAACATCTTATTAATCATTGTCAGTGTAAACCAAAAAGGTTTTTTAAACATTTCTTATTCATAGCTGATCTCTGTAACATGCTGCTTGTTTCTCCCCCCCTCAATCCCTCACACATTCACAGATACCTCAACTGTAAATGCCCAAGTTCAGGAGGTATCTGCTCAGGAGCACAGCACAACAGGGTCACAGTATATTGTGAAGCAAACAATTGTAAAAATAAGAATAAAACCTCAACAACTGCAGCAGGAGTGATCTTTGCTCCCACACACGTATTTGTATAAAAAGTTAATCTTCTTTTTATACATCTGTTTATACCACTCTGGCAGTGGTTCACCAGCAGGCAGTAATCAGCTAAGATACTTCTTTGTAATTTTTTTTGTTTCATAAATAATACAGGAGTTTACTAACAGGAAGTTTGTGGGAAGCAACAGTAAACAGTCTAGCAATCCATCTGTTATTGCGGAATGCAAGAAAGCTGAATCAGATTCTGTGCAAGTGGACTATTTTTGTTGTTTGTGCTAGAGAAGATGTGTGGGAAATGGGCATTTAGAGTCATTACTAATGTGAACTCTTGTGGACATCCTTTCTCCCTCTCCTTGCGGAAGGGGATGGCTGGGTGCAACTTCAGCAAGAAGTTTGAGGACTTCTGTGGCTACAGAGCAGCTTACATGAAACCTGAGCAAACCAGAGAAGGCACTTGGATTGGATGTGAAATATTAAGGTGACACTTACAAAGGGACTTTTGTTCCTTGAAATCAATCTCAGAAAGAATGACTTCTAAATTAAAATACATACAAACTCCTGTTAGCGCCTTCCTCAGCATCAAGATATTTATCAGGAAGAGGGTTGAAGGATTGGAGGGAACTGGAGTAGGAGGAAAGGAAACAAGGAAATATAAGGTAACGATGGAGCTCGTACTGACAGACTTTCCGTGCCAGCACAAGTAGGGAGTCAAGCAAGGGTGAAAAAAAAGCTAGTATCTTTCCTGAAGACAGACTGTTCTGCTGGCATTCGTCCACCCTTGATACATTGCTTATGAATAGAAGGCTAGAAAGAGAGCGGGGGCAGGCGTGTAAATTAGTCACTACTACTACAAAAGCAAGCTTTCCTTGCCAGAGGCAAGGCAGTGTCTCACCTCAAAGATTTAACTTGAAAGTGTGCGACCAAGGCAAAAAGTTGTACTGCCAAATAAATGAAAGTCAGAAGCCTAAGTATAGGATTATACCCCGTGCTAACGAAGAACCACTCAATTTTAACAAGCTAACAAATACTGCTTATTCAAAGTATGTCTCAGTATTATGCATAGCACTTGGTTTAGAAGAGACAATAAATACACAAAAAACCCCCTCTGTCCAAAACAAAACCTACCAAAAAGATGTGTGAAGTTGTCAATAAACAAAAGTGTCAAATAGCTGATGACTGTGCACGGAACAGCCCGGGGGCAGCGGCGCATGGCTGCCCTGCGGGGAGGGCAGTGGCAGCAGCATGCCCTGAAGTCTTTACAACGGCGAAGTAACGTGTTTGGGAGGCGGCCGACATCCCACGATGCTGGCACCCTCGGGGAGGACCGCGGAGGCGCCGGGCGCGGGGTCCCGAACAGGGGGAGCCCCGGCCGCTCGCGCTTCCCGCCGGGAGCCGCTCCCGCCGCCGGGCAAGGCCGCCGTCTGCCGGGCACCCGTCTGCTGCCCTGCACGGGCCGAGTTCTTCGGGAGCCGGGGAGCGCGGGGCAGGAGCCCGGGGAGCGCGGGGCAGGAGCCCGGGGAGCGCGGGGCAGGAGCC
>VZRE01002146.1:149366-388967 GCA_013396775.1 Cephalopterus ornatus
GGAGCCACCCGAAGGACTACAGCCCGCTGCCCGGCCGCTGGCACTCCTCGTGCCACACAGAGACGCTTCGGAGCGCGGCCCTCCCCTACGAGCTGCCCAGTCTCACCAGATTTACCTCAGTTTGGATAAGCAACATCAGTACGGTCAGGGAGGGTTTTTCAGGGCTGCGCTGAAGTGCAAACATCAGCGAACAGGTTTTCACATGACAGCATTGCACCACTGCCACTGCAGCCCATAGTGACAATTTCATTATTATTCCTCAAAACAGTAAAAGACGTTACCTAATAAATGGTAACGCAATTCTGGCAGTGTGCTCTGGGATGTCCCTGCTTGAGCAGGGAGGGTGGACCAGATGACCCATTGTGATCCCTTCCAGCCTCACCCACTCTGTGACTCTGTGAGTCTGTGAACTGTAGTTACGAATTCAGCATCATCTGTGTCAATTAAACCTGGACAACGGGCAGTTACCTAATAAAAAAAAGGACTAAGCTTTTGATGATTTTCACTCAAACTGGTGTAAAAGCGTGGAAATCCATATTTTGAAACATCAGTGTCTGAGCCTGTGATGTCAATGGCTGCAGAGAGCCTGTCCTCTCCTTGCATGAGCCCCCAGAAATGGATCACACAGCACTGCCACCCTACTGTGGGTTTTCCATGGGGGCACATGATGGGCTTAGATCACTGACACAGGCAGTAGGAGGGAAATTGTCAAAAGCTATGGCATTACGTCCTATTACTGTCTCCAGCTGTAACCCAGCACTGGAAACATCAAGTGTTTCCAGCTTCCTTTTTTGTTTGTTTGGGTTTTTTTTAGTATGGTCAAACTTGTCACTGCTCTTGACTGGTCTAATGGTTTACTCCTGGCCTTTGAGCATTCACCTCCAAGTGACAAAGCGCAGTTGTGTGATTTTACTGCTTTGAAGACTGAGAAAGATAACTTATATCTTATCATTTGAATCTCATCTACTTCTGCACCGTTCAAGACATGTGCCACTGAGACAGTTCTACAGAAAAAAAAAGAAGTATAAAAAGAAGTTACACAGTAAGAATTGGTGTCGGTTTCTAACAATTTTTTTTGTACTGCCTGTATTTAACTCATTTGGTTGGAGTAGGGCTTGTGTATTTCTGCATTTCTGGGGTTGATTTCAACACTCACCAGTGTACAAGCGCACCTCAGGTTACTGAGTGAGGTGGTTATGATGGTCTAGGGCTCCACCTAGGCACACACAACCTCTCTGAGGGAGCAGCTCACTTAAGCATGGCGTGCACTGATGTGCATAGTTTTTCTCGTTCTGTAATCAAAATGAGTCACAGCAAGCTTAGGAATCCGGTGTTCTCTGTCACAAAAAATTGCTATGAAGAAGGGTCTTGATGGCTCCACTGCTGGGTATCCATTGATATGTGTACCTCTGCAACCCTGGGTTGCAACCCTTTTGCAACCCTGCAAAACCCATCCAGCAAATGTTTGATGTTATAGACATTTGTGTACCACAGAAATTATAAATGTGAACTGCAGGCTGGCAAAATGGTCCCACCACTGACCAGTCTGGACACAAAGCCCTCCCTCCCTCCCATCCTTGCCAGATATCTTGGCTCCAGCCTGCCAACAGAGGAGTCTAGCATTGGGTGTGACTTATGCCAGTACTTGTCTGGATTTCCTGGCCAAGAGCTACTAGATATGTTTGCTAATGGATCCAAGAGATCGAAACAGATCCAGCACAACTCATCTCTTTCCACAGGCTCAAAGGGAGAAAGTGACATCTGCACAAACATGCCAAATCTTCACCTCCAAAATGCTGAGCCCTTGGTTCACATTGGTAGCAATGAAGTGCAATAGCACAAAGGCTGTAGTAGGGGATAGGAAACTCAGATTCTGACCGCTTTTTTGGGTAGCCTGCCTTAACAACCCTGTTAGGTCTCACCTCCAGGTAGCAAAATAAGGCTACTTTTTGTCCACCTTTCACATGCCAATCTTATCTTTCAGACACGTTGGCTCAAGCTGCCATTCCTCACATAAGTCTCTACTCAGATAGGTTTATGGCCCCGTGGTGAGCTCTCAGGATGCCTTCTCTCTGCCTCTCACACCTTCCATAGCAGTGAGTGCTGCTCTCAGCTATAATCCCTGCAATACCAGAAAGAAGGGACTTTCTACAGGGGCCGGAAGCTGGATTCAGGGCTTTAACAGAGCCTATCTGAGTGCAGTCTCTCTCTTTAGACATTCAGAAGAGGTCTAAAGGTGGAGTAGGTTGGATTCCCGGATGTAAGGTTAATCTGTCCTCATAATTACAGAAATAAATGGTCAAAAATCCTCCTTGCCAGACTACCTCCATGGATGAATCAATCTGTATTTTATACCATTCCTGTTACTGCTGTTTCTCTGGTGTTTGCAGGTGAGCTCATACTGAAAACCACCAGCCTGTCAATTAAAAGTCCTATAGACAGGGATCTTAGAAATTAATCCTAGACTGGAACCTTTGCCCAGTTTTATTGAGTCAGTCATGATGGTAATTTATTTCCTCTTTACCAGGGGAAATCCCTGTCTCTCTAGTTACCTTTTCATTCCAGTTTTGTGCCCAGTTCAGTTACCTGGTTCTTACTACTTTTTCTTCTGTTCATGGCAAATAAAACCACATTATCCATGGAACAGTATTTCCTATGGCACTGAAGATAGTGAAGCTAATTTAAACCCCACACACATGGATCCATGTCTGCCTGCACACACCTGCAGATACACACACGATTAAAATTCAGTCCAGGAGGAAAACTCTGTGAACAGGAAATCATGACACCATACAGCAGGTAACAAAGCAAAGCCTTACTGTAAACACCTGGAAAAACAGATGCTGAGAGGGTGTGAGCCAGAGGTTGGGAATTACACAGATCTCCTTTGTATTACATAATATAATTCAACACTGGGCAAAACTGCCCATAGAAAGTCACAGCATGGGGAGAAGCAGAAAAATCTACCATGGTCTACAAGACAGACCACAGGCTCACCGAGAACTTTGCTAAGGAAGGGAGTTTCTCCAACTGAAATAGAAATTTGAGTTAGTAGCAAGTAGATTATAAAGGAATGTTGTCTCACTGCTCACATCCATGGACTAAGTGCAGTAGCTCTTGTTGGCATGTGTCCTTGAAAGACATATGCTGGTTTACTGGGAGAGAAACTGAGGGTTCAAATGCTGCCTTCAAAGGAGGGCTTGAGTGGGATCAGAGACCCAACATTTCTGACAACCTGAAGCTCTCAGAGACGCCAATAGAAATTCAAGGTGCTCAGCATATTATTAGAGGTGCACAGAACCCCACAGCACCAAGACAGAATACAACTGCTTGCTGCTCAATAAAAGAGCCTCTTGCACCAAGCACGGAAAGAGTGAAGCAAAGGAAACACAAATGTGTTTGTGTCTGCAAAGGAAGATCTGTAGAATAGTGTCAGTGGTTTGCAGGGTTAGGAGTGGAAAATTCATGGCGAACTCTTCCAGGACCTTTGACACTTGTCTTATGTTCCCACTCCTAGATGTCCTGTGGGGTGAAGCCACATAAACTCTTGGAGCCCTACAAACTCCAAGAGGCTGCCCAAACCTGCCTACGTTGTCAGATCTTCTCCAAAAGCCACACAGCCAGAATGAGTCCAGCATGTACTTGTTCAAACATAGTCCTTCTGCTTTCCATCTCTTTTTTCTCCTGAGAGAAAGCCAACCAGTTGATATTCTCTGCCTGATAATCTATCCTCTTAGGTTAACGATGAATTCAAATAATTGGAATGCTTAGAAACAAACAGAAAATGTAACAAAGTTAGCTAAAATAGGTTAAATTGAAGACAAGTATCTGAAGATCTACTACACAGTATCAAACAACAGAAACCAGCAACATAGATTGTCCCAGGAATCATTCTTGATTCCTAAAGGCACCAGGAACTGTTTGATGCTTCTGTATCACTTGTAAAGCTAAGATCAGTACTGATTTAGAGGACCCTGAGGTAGCCAGACCTTAATTTCATCCAGCTTAACTGTCCAGCACTTGAGAGTGTCCTGCTCTCACAGGCCAAGGAGTAATAGTCCAAAGCATTTAAGTCTTCTGTGGGCAAACAGCTTTTGGGAAGAGACTTACCAAAGCAAGGCCCCGTGGCCTGGAGATCAGCTCTTCCTTTCTTCACCCTCATCTGCTCAGCTTGCTGTCACATTGTTGCTGAGGTCAGCTCTTCCCCACCAGCTTTGCCCAAATCTCTTTGCCAGAGATTTAAAATCACTTGAATTTTTTAGGAGATCCAAGACAAACAGTCCCAGAGAAGGGAACTGGGACAGGAAAATTATTGACATACTTACTGACAAAAAATAGATTTTCTTCAGAATTGGAAATATATTGCTTCCAGTTTGGTTACTCACAGAAAGTGCTGCTGGGAATGTACTAGAAATACATACCCACATGTTCTTTACTCTCAAATAATGGCAAATACAACCAGCACTAGAGATGCTGAGCACTGATGCGTATTTTCTCCTCCTGGTAGTATAGCTCTGAAGTAGGAAAAATCCTGTTGAAAATACAAGGCATCTTTATAGGCGGCATGGATGCAGAAAGCTCAATGCTTAAAGAAACACATCGAGGTTTTTTAATGACAAACAGGTACATTGCTAAAGAGCAAGCTTAGGGCATCAGTGTAGTATCCCTGTGTGTTGCCTGCAATTAACACGGGAGAGGGTTAAATATCCCAAATGTGCACATCTATTTACAATTTACATGAAATACAGTCACGAAAAATTGTGTATTCTCAAATTAAGAAATAATTACCTGAAAGTCTCAAACACAGTAACAATAATTTTAAATGTTAATCTAGTCAATGTTTATAACTAATTTTGCTTTAAAGTGTTGTGGCATTTGCAGTACAGTAGTTCCATACAGATCCTGAGTTTAAAAAAAAAAAAAAAATTGCCAGGTCTTCACAGCTTTGAGTTCTACTAAAGGCCATCACGAGGTCAGTCTTTGTGATGTTCTCCCTGGAGAATTTTCCAGCCCTAGCTCTCTGGATATGTTTTTCTGTCTTTGGACAATTTTTCTTCCCAGCCCCTCTCATTACATGCAATAATACATCTTCTGTTTCAGTTTGAGGCTGTTGTGTAATGTTCCACAAGTCACATCTTGGAACTAGAGTGCTCAGCTTTCTTCTTATGCCCTTTTCTTTTTTTTCTGGCTTGCTTGGAAAACATCTCCTGTCTGCAGTTGCAGACGTGTTCACCAGTAGTTAATTCTGTTATTTCTTGAAGTATTTCTTCTTTCCATCTACTTCATGTCTTCTCTGCCTACATATATAGGCAGAGAATAGCAATAGCAGCAATACCTGCGTTTCTGAGTGCTGCCACTCTGCAGTCCCCCTTTGCGTGTTCTCGTTTCTCACCCCTGCTACCCACCAAACTCCGGGAAGTACCAGGTACCAGCTGCTGGAGATGCTGTGCTCCTGCGGGTAACGCCGTGTATCTTTGTAAAACCAAATGTGTCAATAGAAGTACCTATGCCGATCGCGAAAGAATAGCAAACATATTTTTGCGCTTGGGCTGTGAGCTTTGCCGACTCTTCCGCCCTGAAACAGGAGCGGTTCCAAGATCCCTGCAAGGTACAACTTGCCGTTCTGTGTCCGCCAGAGGGCAGGCGAGGCCGGTTCCCGGTGCTCCCGGCGGGACTGCGAGCTGCCTCCCGAGGGCCGGGAAACCCCCCGGGCCAGGGATGGACACGCGGTCGCACCGGGAGAACACGCTGCTGCGAATGTGCGAGCGACAACCGGGCGAGTAGCGGAGGGAGGCTGCCTCGTCGGAAGGAGCAGTTTAGGACATGCAGGGGGGAAAATGAACAGGTGAAAAGGAGTGGACGAGCAGGTGTGCCACAGGTACAAGTCAGAGGACTGTACAAAGGGCTTCCATAGCATATCTCGAGCAGAATCCGGCACGCCATTCTGCGGAGAACAGAGAGGCAGCATCCAACATGAGTGAGGCTGAAATGACACGCACCTCTGCTACGTGTTATGGGATGTCAACCAAAATGAGACTTTAACAAGATGCTGTTCTTTCTGTTCATCCCACACAATCCTTGAAAACTCCTGAATTTTCAAGAGACTGATTGAAAAATTCTCCTAAAAGAACTGCACATTTTAAACAAGTCATCTCTATTACTTGCAATCCAAAATTCTCCTTTTTAGTATATACGTGGAATCTAGGTATGTATTTTCTCATTGCTTCAACCTAAAAAAAAGCGCAAAAATAAAGTTCTAACATTAAAGCTTTATTCATTCTAGGACTTGGCAATAATGCATAAACCTCAAGTCAATAGCTGTAAGTGAACTGCACATATTTCTCACAGTACATTTAATTAAGCTCCCAAAGGTTTTAATTTTAAAAGACTTTAAAAATTTTAAATTCTCCTGGTTTTTTCGTAATATAGATGGGAAGAGTTCTTTACATGGTCTGATGGGAATATCTACAAGAAAGCATTAGAAACTGCATCTCCAAGCACCTTTCTCTCCCAGCTCAGTTGCCAAATTCATTTCCTTCATTGGTGCTCAATGAGCTGCAAGGTCTGAGAAGTGTGTACTGCATTTTTGGCACAAAAAGTGTCATCTACATAGATTTGAAAGTTATATGTGTATAAAAATAAGAAAATTTGGTGATAATTTGAGGCAATCTGAACAAAGGAATCCAGACAAGGAAGAATTCAGCAGCTCATCAAGCCTTTCCAATGATCCCACTAAATAACTGTTCCCAAGGCTCAGTCACACTACGAGGAATAGAGGACAAGTGTACTTGGCATGTACTGGCACCCACCCTAACTCTGTTTAGTCCTATAATCAGGCAGACAATCAAATAGCAGTTACACCGAGCTTTTATGCACAGCACATTTTCCTTCCCCAGGAAGCCCCTCAGCAGAGGGGACTGAGGCTGCCCCTGCTCCCTCTTTACCTTTTCAGGACCCAGGCTGCAGACAGAGCAGCCCCTCCTGCTGCAGGAGAACCCCTCTATGGGTTGTCACACAAGCACAAAGTGCCTCAATAGGAAACTGTTCCAGCCAGGAGCTTTCAAAACAGTCACAAACATCCACTTCTTTCTTCAGGCTTCTTTCTTTAGGTCATCATGATCAGCATTTTCCCTACTAAATTAGAATTCTTGAGAAAATATATACCTCTCAAAAGGCCAAGCTAGCTGTCATTGTTACAGTAACATACAGTATCATTTTGGAAATAATGACAAATTATTGTGGAATAATTTTTCTGTCAGTGGAAAGCAGCCAGAATGCATGGAATTTGGCTCCTCCAGTAAAAATATCAAACATTTGCTTTATGTTCCACTTTCTTAGGGATAAAGAAAAGAAAGAAAGCACATTTTAGAAAGGTCAGAATTTACAGGAGGAAAAGGAAGGCTTAATCCCTAAAGTGCAGCAGGTTTAACTCTGTCCCTTTTAATCATCTGTAGGAGCTTGGCTGACACCAAATTAAGGAAAACTGAAACCAGATGGTGTAGCTGAAGATTTCTATACTGGTCTTTTAAAGCAGCACTGGCACACTTAAAGGGAGGTAAAACGCAGTTACGTGAGGAAGGCAATAAACTGCAACCTGTAAGTGAGAAGTTTCAAAACACTGAGATCTTTGGTGGCTGCACGATAACAGTAGCTGGCAAACACAATGTGCAGTGAAAATGTATTCCCTTTTCCATTAACTTTAGTTTTTCACTCTCTTCTTTCCACCAGCAGGGGTCCCACAGACATTACGATACAGTAAGAACCGATAAAGGACTTACAAACACACGGTAGGTTATTTTCCTTTTTCTAGTCGGAGTTAATGAAAAGTCTTACATTGCAAGACATCATAAAGCTATTTCAAAGATATCCCTCTATCAATAAAACGTTGGCCCTATTTAATGGAAGCTTGGAAAGTACACTGTCAAGTTAAATTTGTACACACATTAAAAAAACCACCAAACACCACGTTTAGAAACCCATAAAACTAGTAGGAATGTTTACACAATTTAAAAACATTCCAGTAAGGACTGTAGAAATTAAACAAATCAGCTTGTTACAGTGTGTTTGACGCCCAAGCACTAAAACACTAAGTATTCAGGAGTATAATTTGCCTTCACACACTTTTTTAAAAAAGGTTCTCTTTGTTATCAACAAAAGTTCCTGTAAAAATAGGTGGGGACAAAGCCATCTCCTGGATGAGTACTGAGTGGGCTATAGACAGAGGGTTACAGGTTGGCAGGGCAAGATCCTAAACAGGAGTGGTACTGGTTGTCAAGTCAACTGAGGACTGTGATTGTGATTTATACATTTGCAGTAGCCCTTTTAAGGGCACTTTAGGTTCCAGGATATGAATCTGGTGATGAATTATGTCTCCAGTGAAGTCAATAGCAAAAATTCTTCAGTGCAAACAAAGCAGCCCTATTCTTTTGTTTCAAAGACTGCCTATACTCACATACAGAGATTTTACTAAATTGCTTGCATAGTACAGCCAAAATATGTTCTAAGAGGTGATAAATTCTTCTCCTTTTTTAGCAAAATCCCTTTAGAGGAGCATAGCAACTCAAAACTGGCTTGTGTCCCCCCCTTTCTGAAGGAAACCACTAAGTATTACTAGCTGCAGGACACCAAATCCCTCAACATAGGGCTGCTGGTGAGGCATACTTTGAAAAGTGTCTCTCATGCAGTGTCCTTTTCTTCCTAATGAAGGTAGCAGGAAGATTTCCTTCCTAATGGTCAGCCCACTGGAGCCTAAAAGTCAGCCCAGATCCTTTTTTAGGAGCTATTTTACATGGAAAATGTGATACCAGTTCTATTAATGATACATTAGTAAGAAGAGAATACACCTCAGCTTCTCTTAGTGTTGTTATTAGATTTATGAAATAGGGCCTTTAAAAGCTCAGTTGTCTGTGTTGCTACTTTAGTCAGCAACCAAGACTCACATCAGAAGGTCAAGAAAAAGAACAGGAAATTGTCATCTTTAGAGGGGCTTTCATCTATCATAAACATAACCAGTACAGCAGAAATTTTCTTTATCACTTTTCCCAACACAGTGCAATCCAGAAGGAATGGAGAGAATTGCTCTGTGTCCATTTATGTTACCAGCTCACATCAATGCAATTACTAGATTTAATGATTTGTTTTCTAGCTCTTCACAAGTATGTTCTTCAGGGGACAGGGTTCCCACCCAGTTGACTTTGATAAATACAGGTGTAGTATAAGTGAATCTCAGGTTCAGGTGTTGATAATTCTTCCTATTTGTCTCTGGGAAAAAAGGAGGATGAAAGCACGAGAAAGACAATTAGTTTGTTGTCTAGGGATATTCTCCACTGAGGTTCCTTCACTCCTTTTTCTCTGACTCCAGGAGTCAATATGTTTATGCTAAAGAGAGCATCATACAGAAGCTCCTTGTTGTTTTGTCCCTGTATGTCCCACTACATTGCCCTTCCTGTTCCACTGCACCATATTTAGAAAGGACATCAGCAACAAGATGAAGGTGTCCTGTAGTAATTTACAATTGTAAGTGACAGCAAATGTAAAATAATAAGTATCATATATTGGTCTGATTAATGCAGTCTTGTCATATTAATTCATTTTCTTAAAGGCCTGTGTGGAGCTTGTGCAAAGCCAAAGTACTTCCTCCTGATCCCTTGTGGATACTGAAGAGTGTCTCCAGTGGAGACAGCATTTTGGAAAGTGTACTTGAAAAGTATGTGCAAGCCACAGGAGTGCACCAAGTTCTAAAACTATGGCAGAGACTGCCAACACCATGAATTTACCACACAAGACAAAATGTTCTCCCCCTCATGGGACTTTCAGAGCAAATCTGAAAGTCTGCATGGAGAACTCCATTCTGGTTTTACATGAATTTTCCCAAGAAGTAAATTCCTTCCTTTTCAGAAACATCTTTCATATCCTTAAAGAAGAAAAGTGAAATATTTCCACCATTCCAGAGATAATCCATGACTACAGCCCCAATGGCTGTTGCAGCCCCAGTCACAAGTCTCAGGGCTGTGACTGGGCATGCAAGCAAAAGGAACCAGCAGTTGAACTAAAGAGGACCAAAAAAGGAGCTTTTCCAAGTGACTCACTATAAAGGATAAAAAAAAGAACTTGCATAGATAGCTAAGTTCTTTGGAGCACTAATGATCTCCTCTGTCTGCAACCCTGCTTTGGAAATGGGAGCCAGCATCACAGCATGTGGGCAGATGACTCTGGACAGCTTTCTCATGACATATCTCTGGCAACCCACCCATGTCTCAGCAGCTTCCTTGGTCATTATCCCACCAAAACAAGACACAACAGGGAACAATGAACCATGTTCCAGATAACAAGATCCAAACTGAATGCAAACTGCTCTTGTTACATAAAAATTCCAGGATCCAAGGCCACCAACAAAACAGGGGAAAGAGATTTGTTGTTTGGCAAGAAGATCTTGCCTGGTTTTTTGGTGTGGAGGATGCAAATCAAATTATGCTGATTAAGAGAACGATTGTGGAACACTGCTAGAAATGCTCTAAGTGTCCACATAAGAACCTCCATCACAGATATATCTGACACCAGATTAGCAACAGGGGGGATTTTTTCCTACAAAATTTTGGTCCTCAGTGGAGATGCAGCCAAATAGGGTGAGTCCACAGGTCTTTAACACAACATACAGATTGTCTCAGATCTCCCACACATCTGGTGAGTATAACAACCTCTGCCTTTCTGACCTGGGATCTCCAGTCACATTCAGCCCACAGCCTTGCAGGTATGAATAGAGACAAAGGAGCTGTTACAATTCCAGACCTGAGTTCAGTTTGAGTTCTCACTCAAGCTTGTTCCATCTGCCTTTGCAGCGAAGTTGCATTTGTTTCTGGGTAACTCGAGTACATACCAGACCTGTACATTTTGTACAGCGTGAATGAAATCAAACAAACCTGCACAAGAGCTAATATTAGCTGGGCCTCAACTACTCAATACTCAAATAATAATCCAATTAAAAAAGCAGTGTTTTCATTTAAACATGCAACATAAATCACGTCAGCTAATATCACTAAAAGACAAATATGTGATTCCCATTTCAAAAATCTCAAATACATAAAGCCACAAAATGCGTGTCTGAAGAAATCCGTTCTCACAAAGCCCACATTTTAAAAAGCTATAAAAAGCACATACTTCATCACAACAGTAATGGTATTTGCACACAATTTTATCAAAACTCGACACTACATACTTTCTTTGCTGTGAAACACTGGAAAACTCTTTCTCAAGAAGCAGCAATTATCAGCGCTTTCTGAAAAAACATTGGTTAGAGGATATCACACCCCTAAAAGCAACCTGTTAAATCCACTGATCAGAACTGAAGTTCTAAGTCAATAGTAATGGTCTTATGTCCAAAGGATATGTTTAAGCTGCATGAAGTTAGAAGTTCTGCACTTGATCTCCCACATTTGTTTTCTGTGAGGGACATAATATAGGCACCACACTGTCAGTTTAGCAGCTAAATTGTTCAGTTTGGGATTATTGATTTGTTTCTATTCAAAGTTGTTCTGGAATTGTTTCCGCTTTCCTTTTTGAACCCCAAAAGAGCAAGATATTTTCTCTTTACACCTAGCTGCCAAGATCCAAATCTGTATTTTCTGTGTTTCCCTGGTAACAGCTGGTGATGTCATAAATTTACTAAATGGTAGAGGGAGATGCTATGCTCTGTGCAGCCGTGAAAGTCTGGAAGAGAACCGCTAACTGGCTCTCTGCCCAGCTTCCAACAGCATTCACCTTCTCTGCCTACCCAGCTCTGTATCTGGATCAATTTTGAGAGTTCCCCAGAAGGCCTCATTCCTTCTTGGCAATGGGAGTGGAAGTCATAGAAATTATTTCTACTGTTTCAATCTCGAGCGCTTTGTGAGCTCAGTTTGCTGGGAGCTGTTTTCTAAGCAAGGTTTGTGTCTGAAATGACACTCAGAGTGTTTTGTTTGTTACCAGTATAGCTGTCAACCTGCTCAGAACTGGCAGTAAGCTCCGCTGCCACACACATCGCTGCTGTGGAGACCAGGGAGGTCCTCTGAAGGGCCATACCCAGGGTGTGTTGGCAACTGGCTCCTGATCAGCCCGGGTTACTCTGCCTACATAGTACTGTGTCGCACCGGAAAGAGTTGGGAAATGGAGGAACAAAGAGAGAAGGTATAACAGTCTGGTGACTTACCGGGAGAATGACATCCAGGAAACGTGCACATTTCCAGTAGAATCCATAACACATACAAATGTACCACTTCACTGGAAGTTTCACGTTATTTCACAAAAGAGCCACCTGCAAACATTATAGCATATACACGAGAGGAAAAAAGCTTTCCTACCACTACATACTAAGAGGTAAAAGCAACAATCAGATAATTATATGTATAAAAATTCTGTTGTTTGTGTACTGCAGTCACTTATTTCCTAGCACATACAATGAAACTGGCATTCCAGTCCTGAGACGTGACTCACAACTACACTGAAAGGAAAATAGGTCTGCATGTTATTCTTACAGATTAAGCAAAGCGGTATGTATTCTAATTCAGGGCATTTCTCTTTGAGGAAGAAGCCCAGGGAAGAGAAAGATTTAGATATGTTACAGAGCTGTCAGTGTGATTTGAATCTGATTTGTCTAATGATTTCAAAGCAAGATCCTTCTAGATCCTCCTAGACACAATCCCTTGTCATACTTCAACTGGATACTTTGAAATAGATAGGAAGTAAGGGAATTCTGTACATAAAACACTCAGGAGGCAGACTAGTTGCCCATGACTGAGAGACAAAAGAGATTTTATATTTTTCAAGGTCTGTACTCCTTGCAGGTTAAAGACAAGTCTACCAGAAGCAGATACAGAATTTCTGCAGAATTTTCATCGGCGCTCTACAGAGATAATGTGCCTCTCTAGTTTACGCCTGCTTTGGAGTTCTGGTGTATCCAGAATGAGGAAACACCACCTGTGAGTGCCATATGGCTCAGATACAACAAGCAGACCCAGCTCAGATGTCTGTACATAGCTGTGTGACCTTTAAGTTAACCTTGTCCTCCAGGGCTTTATTGTGGGAGATCATCATACGGATAATTGTCCCTAGTGTCATTTTCGGAGTCGTTGCATTGCCCATCTCCAGACAAAGCACGGAAGTTTCACTGGTGACCCCGACTCAGCCAGACCATGAGAGTTACAGGAAAAAGGAAGAGATGTAGATGAGCAGGAAAATAATGACAGCTTTTCCTTCTCCATTTCATTGTTCTGATCCAGTTTTGACAGCTGACAGCAGAGTAGTGTCTCACAAACTCTTGTCATAAGGGACATCCTGGGAAAGATCAAAGAACTGCACCAACTGAGAAATACTGTTCTTGTCTACATTGAGCATTCCTTAAAGTTTGGTCCAAAGCTTTTTCGAAAGGCTTACCATCTGACAGCTGGTGTCTCTTCTTTACCTCTTCCTTCTTCTCCTCAATTGAGCAAATAATGTGTTTGCTTGGTATTTCATCAGCACCAAAAATTATTAAAGTAAAATTACTTTGAGAGATAAGACCCCCATTAATTCCCTTCTTGTTTATACGTATTTAGCTTAGAACTAAATTCTTGCATGAACCATAAGGGAAAACAAAACAAAACAAAAACCTACAGAACTGAAATTCCCTAGACAAATAAGAGGAATTCAGAGCAGAGTGATGAACTCTACAGCACTCCTTAGAAAAGGTGCCTAGGAAGAATATTACTGCTAGAAAAGCAATCATCTTCACTACTGGTGCAGAGTGAGGAAAACAAAGCCCTAGGCTGAAATTGGTATCAAGCTTATTTTATTAATTTCTGTTATTAAATCATAAAACATTTGAAATCATTAAAAGGCCAAACTGGACAGCTGAGACCAGTTATTCAGGAAAATAAAACTATGGGAGAGGAATCCTCTCCTGAACATTAGCAAGAAATATGGGGAACTGCCCAGCTGCTTTGGTCTTACTAAGGATAATGGAATCATTGTTGATATTTTTAGCATTTTCAGCAGTGATGGCTAATGGACATCTCTAAACAGAAAGCAATTAAGGATTTAATGCCCCACCAAAATGTTTCGTCAGCTTCTGTAATAAACATCAAAGTACCTGGACCTTAGGCCCAAGAGTCAAATAAATATATAATGATTTCATTATCTGTAAGAAAGGGTGAATTGTATCTGGTAATACAGCATTAAGAGCAATAAAGCGTTAAGTGCATCACCACGTTGGCTTAGAACTAGGTAATGTCATATTTTAACATCAAGTGTCCTTACAAAAGGTTAATGAAGGCAGGTTGTGCTCTTCAAAATAATTGCCAAGTTAATGTTTAACAGTCTGACAGTGGTGACATTGGAATGCAAGAGTGAGGGGTCACATAACATTAGAGAGCTGACTAAGACATATTAGTTGTAGCATAAGATGTGTAAGCAATGCATAAAATCTACAAGCACATATGCATATTTTATGTTTTGAAAGTGATACTGGCATGCCTCATGGTTTACAGGAAAGAAATGCTATTAGAAAAATAGATCTCTGTAATCAGTTTAGCGTTCTTGCTTCTATCAAGCACGGGAGACATTAATTATAACACAGTGAAGAGTGTTATCCTTGAGAAAACGATGCAGAATACTTGCATGATTTGAGTATAGACTTAAAGCCTGTGGCTTTTCTTGTGCAAATACAAGATCTCCAGTAATAATTGCTGCTGATGTCTTGTGGCTTTTTAGAAGGACAAGGCTATTTAAAAATACCAGATTTTAAACTGTGCTGTCTTCACCTTTACATAAAAGGTAACAGCTTGATAGATGGAGCTTATTGCATCTTCCTTATCAGCTGCTATATTTGCAGAATGTGCAGAACACAGATATGTTCTCCAGTGGCCACAGAGTTGCCACACCTTGTATTTTCACCTTGATGGCCACTTATTTTTTACTATTCTGAATTAAAGAGATTTGAAAGCTTCCTTGGCACTCAACAAAATGGAGATCATTCTTCTGTACCAAATAATGGTGAGAAGTGGATGGAGGCCCACGGAAAAATACCATCTTGGAGAAATTCTGAATTGGTCTCTTAATTTTTCTGAAGCTGAGAGGTGCTTCAGATATTCTCCAAACCAAGGGATAAGTGTGAGATGTACTAAAGTTTGAGATTCCTCATTTTTGGGTTTTTCTTTAGTAAGGAGAACTGAACTCTTTGCTTTGCTAGCATAAACTGGCTTTCTTCATGCATTGTGCCTGGTATGGAGACTGATACCAACATGACATATCCAGCCCTCCCAAAGCAGCTGTTCCATACAAAGAGGTCCAATTAACAGAGCCAACTGCTGGGATATGAGTGGAAATCTGTTCCCGAAGAGGTAAGGGTTGAAGTGACACCATTCCCATTGGGAGCCTCATATCATCATAAGATCTTTACACAAAAGAGGCCTAGTTGTCCCTTTATTATGGTTCTGTCTCCATTCTCCCTTTCTCCCATCTTTCATCTCTATCACGTTCTTGATACTTTGAGATCGTTCTGTCAGGCATACAATTACCCCTTTTTTATGGACATACATGTGCATTCAACCAGCTTACCTTGCAGGGAACTACAGGTCCTGCTACCGTGTAGAATAGCCAAGTTCAACTCAGACAGGCAGGGGGAGGCTCTCCCTCCACCCTTCAGTGGTCTACAGAGAAGAAAAGACCTTTACTGTAAATCTCATTCATACTCTCTCTCACTTAAAATGGCTTTAGCCAAGGGCAACTCTAAATGCACTATAATGTTTTGACTCCAGAAAAAAGGCTCGCTATGTCAATGCCAATCCATTCATGAGCTCACACAGCAACATGGCGAGTTCCAGCTAAAGATGTAGCTACAAAAAGATGCTGAGTAAGGACAGCATAATTCCTAATGCAAATATTTCTTCTTTATTGTGCTCCCAGCAGTGGAATCCACATCCAACAGGGAAGTTTTTAGAGCACTTGACAACTGAATCTCTGAATAAGCATATTTCTCACTTCTGTCCAATACTGCATTTCAGTATGATCACATTGTTTAAACTCTGCTGAGATCAACACTGTAAACCCCCCAAAACGAAACTGAGCTATCAAATACTACATCTAATTTCCTATATACCTGCCAATGAAAGCCAGACAATTGCAGGTGTCTATGCTCCAGAGCAGTAGCTACACACTGAAGATGTGCAGGGGGTCTGGAGTCATCAGCACCAGTGAGCGGATTCAGTTGCTCTCAGCACTGTGTTACTCAAGCTAACCCTGAACTTATAATGAAGAGATTAGTCACAGAAATTCTTAAACAACCAAACATCAAAATATGATTAAACCACAAGAGTTGCCATTTGTGTCTGGGAAACTTAATTTTGTTAATTATAAATAACAACTGAGTTGCAATGGGAGCCTGTACTTTACTATGTACTAATAAATTATTTTTATAAGGTCATATTACATTTTCCTATATCATCAGTATTTACAGCCACGAGAACGTTAATAAACTATGAGTGTGTCCTAATATGTGTATATATCTATGTGTGTGTGTATGTGTGATATGCACACTAACATATATACGCTTCTTTAAAACTCAGTGCACTTAGCTTAGAAAAGCTCCACTCTGAAACATCAAGGGTGAAGTGGAATAGCTCTTCTTGTACAGAGTAAAAGATATTATCAGCTGTCTGCTGTAGTATCATTCGTGCTCCAGAAGAGACACTTGACAAACCCCAACAGGAAAATGTCAGTAAAGACATCCTTATGTCAAAGTTGTGCTGGGAGAAAGAGTGACTTTCATCACTGATTGTCACTGACTTCCAGCCTTAAGTGTGCAAGGAGGAACCAACTCTCAATTATTTCATTTGGAAGTGTTGGTATACATTTTTCCTGGATTCTTGCCCTTCTCTCATGCCTGCCACCATGAATTCGGATTTACTCCTCTTAAGCAAAACTAGTGGAAAAAAACCTCAGATGCTCCTTTTTTTTTTTCATGGAGAATATTTGCAGTCACTCTTTACCCTTTTATGATGACAAAGCAGTCTCAGAATTTAACTTGATCAGCTCCTTCACCTGCTTCAAATAGTGACATCTGGCACAATTACCATAAGGAATTTTAAAAAATAACAGGAGCAGCAATAACAACCATACTCTGAACTTGCTTCTTCTGATTAGGAAAATGTAGCTGTCAACAGATAAGAATGTCGTGTACATTTAACGCTTTTTTTTTGGAGACCTCAGAAGCCACACACGACAAAATGCATCTCACAAACACTTCTGGTGGTTAAGGGCTGAGCAGACTGCAGGCAGAACTAGCACCAAAACCCTTGAGTGCAACAAAATAACTCTCAGGAGCCCACAGAAAATTATGAATATGGCTGTGCTGAATGAGATGCAGTCAAAATCCTAAGGCTGTTTTGAAGCAGACATGGTTTTGTAGAACAGGAATGTTATTAAGTTCTGGTTTGAGTTTCATCTTAAATATTATTAATATGACTTTTCTCACAACAATCAAATATTCTTGGGATAAAGGTCTAATACTGGCTAAATGAAATAAATAGAACATACAATATTCATTGTTTACTCTTGCATAACAGCTTGCTTTACTTTTGGGTTGCTGATACTATTGTACCAAGAGTTTATTTAAAATAAGGAACAAAACTTCTGAGCAACAATGTATTCATGTAACTGGGAAAGGAAGAAAAAAAAAAGTAGGAGAGCAAAGTGATAGCTTTGATCAAATTGCCAGCAATTTGACATGAATGTATCCTTAACTGTAATATAAAAAACCCTTATCAAACCCCATCCCCCAAAACATCTTACTGAAGACATATCTATTTTTAACAGCAGCCAGTGTCTGAGAGAGGCAGATTTCATCCTCACCTTTCACATACGATGAGGAGGGGGAAAAAAAATTTCAAAAAGAAGAAAAGCAGCAGATACATTCAGTGTTCTCTTTACCATAACAAAGCTTATCTTATTTGTAGGTTTTGGCCTTCAGCCTTTCCTGCTAAGCTGATTGAGCTCTTCAGGAAATGATGCATGAGGGAAGGTTTCCAATCAACTCTGTTGAGGAACTAAAGATTCCCAGGAGGGTGACAATAAGCTGAAATGATGGGTTATGATAGGAGGCATTGCAGATATAGATAGGAAGAACAAACCAGCTAAAGACATCCAAAACTCATGAGCCTGAAAGTGCATTTAGAAACTATCAGCCTGGAAAGATGCCTGCTTCAGCAGGAATGACTTGTCAGGGGCAAGCAGCCACTTCAGGACTTTTTAATCAGTGTTTCACAACTGCTGCACTGTAGGCATTCCTCCTAGCAGCATTACTCACTTGGCTGCCCATATGCCTGATCATAATGGTTGTTTCTTGGCCATATTATTACTTCTATAAGGCAGCAGCCTTCCAGCTGCATGACATATGTAGCCCACAGGCATGTACTTTTAGCATATGCTGCATCTTGTCCTTTACACTGTTCCTATTACGCCAACATTAAATGAGGAGACTGGGACTGTTCTGTCCTCTTAGCAGTCAGTAAGTCCAAGAGCAAGAACTGAAAAGCTTCCAGTGTTGCAAGCCTGGCCTGAAGGATTAGGAACAGTAAGGATTAAACATTGTCATGTGTCTAACCAGGCCCTCATGCTGAGTGTTCTTGCCTTGTCTTTTCCTTGTAAATTACCCTTTTTTTAACCTACTTTCTCCTTTCAAACAGAGAAGTGCTCCAGAGTACTCTTGTAAAACTCATTCTGAATAAATACTCAGTGACATTTTAAATTAGATCACATCACTGTTGAGCCCATGAGACTTACCAGAAGGTGCAGTACAGATGTAAGATTTACATGAACTATTCCTGATTTATATCCATTTAAGTGACAATGGAATCGGAGTAGCATTTTCTTCTGTGGTCCAAGATCAAAGACTTGAGTGTTTTACCTGTCTGGCAAAAGAAATTGTCTCATTCCCGTGGTCATTCATAGTCAGTTTTGATTTTGCGGTTCATATAGGAGACTTGCATTCTGCTGGATACTGGAAATAAGCATTTGGTTGTGGAAAAACTCTTTGTTGCTTCTCCATTGGGTTATGTAAAAGCTTCTAATCCCACCATCCAGTATTTACTGCATTCTTAGCTTCAGGTTAAGCAACAACACAGATCTCTAGTTCATAGAAATGAGAAGTGGAAGTAGTTAGTCACCCCTAGTTTTCCTCACTCGTTTATACACCATATATACATGTACCCACACAACAGAATCTGCTGCATTCAAAACACAGATGACCCAGTGAATCACAGTCATGTACTGAGAGATTTAAAATAAACTACCCTTTTCTGAAACAGCTGGCCATGAAGCTTTACTTTGTGCTGGGCATTAAATTGGACCAGAGCAACATGATTTTCATGCTACAATGTGTTTCCAAACAGTTTGGGCTTATGGATTTGGTAGTTTTCCACTCACATCTATGCATAGTCTGCACAGGGAAGGAGGCAATATACGGAAGGGGAAATTGCTTTCCTGTCTCTCCAACTGTGTTCCCCACAAAGGTGTACACTGTGGATCTCCATTTCACAATAAGCAGCAGTTTCACTCCTGATAGAGCACTGTGCACAGGCTCAACCTTACTTAGGAGACTCAGTCTTGGCAAAAGGGGAGGAAAAAAGAGGCTTTCAATAGCTGATATTTTTTTAGCAACTTCAGAAGTTCTGGGAACAAAAGATCTGGCCTGGCTATACAGTTGTAAAACTGGCACACAGTTTATGAAAGTCTGCTCTCATCAGGAGCTCAGAATCTCCTCTTGAAAGGTTGAAGTCCTCTAAGTGCTGGTGAGAAGCAGCTCTTTTGCTTTTCCCAATGTCTTTTGGCAGTCTTTACTTCCTGTTTGAACTTGGGATTAATGCCAGGCTATTCCTGAAAGTGTTCAGACCTGCCGACAATTTATCAAACCTCTAAACCAGAGTAAAGCCACAGTGCAGAGAAGCAGGGTAAATTTAGCCCATGCTGAAGACCCACAGCTGGATTCCTCTGCGATATCCAGTGCAGTTTACTTAAAACTAGTTCAGGAACCTCTATACTCTGCTGTGACACAGGCATGCTGCCCTGAGACCCACTGCCTCTTTAAAGGGCAGTCTTGTGCTCTTGACAAAAAACCTTCAAGTAGGAATCATAGAAGTCCTTTCTGTACCCGTTAGTCCAAGATTAACCTTTCTTAGCTGAAACAGTGAAAGGGGTCTTTCCATGGTGGTGTTTGGAAGGTTGAACACCACATGTCTGGGCACTGTGAAGGCCAGAGACAGTGGGTGTTCCCTAGGGTACCTGTCCTACCACCCCAGCCAGGCACCAGGGAGGTCCGGGGACAGCTCCAGCCATCAGGCAACTCCCTGAGCATGGGGATAGACAAGGGCAGGGCAGGATGTACCTCCATGGGTGGGGTCAGGTTCAGGTCTGGTGCAGGGAACCAGGAGCAGACATAGCTCCAGGATGGCTGGGCAAGGCCTTGGGGATGGAACTGGGCTTAAGCCAGGCCAGAATGTCAGCATGCAGATCAGGCCATGTCTGCAGAGCTGGAGATCAGCTTCCTATGGCACCAGAGACTCAAGTGGGATTCAGATCCATGGGTTGGGCTGATGAGAGGCCCCAGGAGAGGCTGGGCAGGGACAGTGAGGGCCCATGTTAGTGCTCCATGGCCCTGACAGCGTGGAAGTCACACCGTATGCTCTCAGGGCTATCACAGAGAAAGATCTGTGCAGCTGCCTGACACTGGGCTGTAACCATGTTCGAAAGTTTTAAACCACAAGGAGGAAAAAATTAGAAGTAAGCCTCCAGGAGGAAACAAAACATTTGGGTTTGGATTTTTTGCATTTGGCAGGCAGAGGGCATACTCAGCCTAGACCTAAATATAGCCTTCTGTCTGCTTAGAGGTTATTTATTCTTTCTGTCTCCTGACACCAGTACACACAAAATTTATTTAACCTGCAGCAAATGCATCATTCATACAAAACCATACAATCTGTTTTGGAGAAATCAGCAGCTATTTTAAGTAGCCATCAGTGTGCTGGGGGTGCAGGACTGGCCAGCAGAGTCATCCATTTCCCAGCAAGGAGTGACAGTCCTCCTCCCAACACCTGAAACTGGTACTGGGAGTTGGGAAATAAGATGTTCAGAACCAGTTGAGTTAACACCTAGGGTATGACTGATCAAGAGTTTTCCACCTGGCTGATTTTTCCAATAAAAAGTCACAGATTCTACTCCCCTCCAAAATCATTTTTCTGTCAGCAAAGTCAGAACCACAGCTCTCTGCCCAGCTGCCTCTAAAGCTTTTGCAGTTTTGTTCCTGCCTCCAGGTAAACAGTCTTTTTTGGATCCCTGCATGTGTAATAACTGCATGGAAAAATTAGCAGCAATAAAAGTTTCAATTCAAAAGCATTATTTTCCACACACATAGACTCTGCTGTTAGTGATTAAATTAGCAGGCTTAATCTTAGCTCACATATTCATCAAAGAATTTTATCATATATTACATAGTGCAGCACATATATCCCCAGTTTCATAACTATTCATCTGGTGGAAATCTGACAGTTCCTTAAATGTTAGAAACTGAACTATTTCACACAGAAGACTTTGTCCATTTGCTGGCAAAACTTGTTGGTGAATGTAGTGAGTCAATTTAAATACATACTGTATGTGGCACACAGAAACATTATTTAACTAAGTATTTACTAAGATCACCTTTTTCTTTGCAATATTTGGTCCTGGGAGTCTCTATGGCTCATCAGTACCCCAGCTGCTGGAGTCCTCAGCCTTCCCAGACACTGGAGTCCTTGCCTTTAGGACGTGCTGGTGGTGCTGACCCAGCTGTGGCTCAATGTCACCTCTGCACGGCCCAGGGGAGCATGGAGACTTGGTGGGGTTGGGACACCAGGTGATGCTGCAGCAATGGCTAGAACATATCAAGGAGTAGTAGGCAAAGAACTGGGAGAGAAGGGAGAGAGAGGGTCGTGGGGGGACACTGGGGAGAGGGGCAGGGACAGGAACACAGGGACACATGGTGTCTATAGGATCCCTGAGTGATTTCATCCTTCCCAAAGCACAACAACCCTAAAAGATTCCAGGATATGTTAGTGATTGAGAACCCAAGAGTTTCAAGGGCCTGCCTAATATCCATGGTAATGGAAGAGGAGAAGAAAGATCAGTATGAGTATAGTTTTAGGAGAGTGTACCAGGCACAGCTTGTTTCTCCAACAGAAAATTATCTTCTGTACTGATTTGTGCCAAAGGAGGCACCATTCCAAATTAAAACAGAGAAATCTGTCAGGCTCATCTGAAATCAGAGGCCTGGGCTCACAGCCAACACCCTCCAAAGCAAGGTCTCGTCACTGGCATTTGGGGCACCTCAGAGATGAAATGGTACCCACACACTGAAAAAACAGATCTCAGCAAGGCACTGAGGGTAGTCATTCCAGACTGTGTCCCCAGCTCCAAAGGCTGTTCTAAGGAAACTAGATCCAGTCTATTAAACAGAGCCCACTAGCTGCCATGGAATGTGTCTGTCAGGCCTCGCTGCTCATCCACAGGAGTCCAGAGATGGAAAATGCACCACCGTCATGGCATGAAGCTGTACTTCTCTAGAAAAAACCCCTACAAATAAGATAACTATATAAACCTGAAGCCTTATGTGGGAACAAGAGCTTTGGCAATTCAGAATTACACAACCTGTTTATCAAGCTAACATCTAAATATCCTAAAGCAGCAGGGGTAAACTCCACTGTCATTGAAGGTGGGAGCCCACTGCTGATTTTAGCAAAGGCAAAATTTCTCACGGGGCATCAAACAGCACTGAAAGAAAAGAAAAAGACTATTACAAATCCTATGGGGATTTTGCTTTTCATAGAAGAATAAAATGTGAAAAGTGCTTCATTTAGTGCTTTAGAAGATAAACCCAAAGCTGTAATCTCTTATTTTTAAGAACATGAATGTGAACCTAATTTTCATCTATGTCAATAACTTCCACTCAAATTTGTGTTTCCTGCAGAGATGTGTTCCCAATTCAGATTACAAAGACAATAGGCAAGGCAGGTACTTGGACAAAGTAATAAACAAAGCAATGTGAATGCATTCTGTGGAGAAAACAGGAAAACTCTTAAACTCCTAGCATATCAGTACAGCTGTTAAGAAAATCATGGCTATTTATCCAAGCCCTTCTTCAAGTCCTGGAAACATATCTAAAGATGTGCAGGTCTAGCTCTTCAAAAAAAAAATTTTTTTATTCTAAGAACATCAACTCTAAAAATGGTTACGAAAGAGAACTAAGAATCAAGAAGTCTAGTGCTACTGGGAAAAACCTAGCAATATGTACACCTCTGATGGTCCAGCCAGCTGCACGAATTACAGATCAAGTCTGCAGGCACTTCTTCAAGAGCCCTAACTACCTGTGTTGTCTCTCAGGTAGCTGGCAAAATTTTGCCTGCCAAAAATTAAATCAATGGCTATTTTCAGTCCAATTCTATTCCCACATTAACACTTGAATCTGGAGATGGTTTGTAAAGCACACATGCACTTTCCTTATTCCACCCAAGAGTTTTAAGATGGTTCTTTACCAGGAAAAACGTTGTGTTCCCTTGAACAGAATTATAAATAGGGAAAGGAAATTCAGATGTGCTGTTTTGTTTTACTTGACCATGCTTTCTGTTCTAGTAGCAGCACACAGTGGGTGTGATGCAAGGTATTCAAGGACTGGAGTCTGCTCCCAGTTATGGGAAGTAGCTTTGCATGTTGCTGCATGAGCAGCAGGTCCATAGACTCCTGACTTTTGAGGTGCATTCACTACTGGTAGGCACTCACAAATCATGTTCAACCAGTCCTTCTTTGCTGTTTCTCCAGGTGTTTTCTGTCCCTTCGGTAGGCAAGTCTGGACTTCAGATTTCTGAGTTTGGGTCTAACTGGCTACATCTGAAATGACTGTTGTCTAAATGCACAGGCTGCACCACGGCACACGCTTTCTCATCCTCTTTTCCTTCCATTTAAGATCTCAAAACATATCCATGGCAACTGCAGCTCTTGCTTACAAAACAGAGACATCAAGAAATGTCTAGAATCTCCTTCCAGAGTCCGGCATCAAAACATTGGATGCAAATTTTCTCCCAGTTCCCTGGGAACTGTGGTCATCTCCTTGGTATCCATGGCCTTCTCCAGGGACCCCAAGCCACTAGAGCACCATAGTTAACCTAAATACACAACAGCAATCAGACATAGCACTTGGCTTGAAGAGATCCATTTCCTGCTTGAAGGATCACAGCAGCGTAGAAAAGGTGTGACAGTAGGAAGAAGACAGCGGAGGGGAAAAAAAAGCTCATTATAAAGGAGCAAGACATGAAACAGCAAGCAGCTTGAATCTCGTATGGGCAGAAAGGTGAGGTCTAGGAGAAAAAAACTGGTGTATTGGAACAGTCTGTTCCAGCAAAGCACAAAGCTAAATGTGGCACAGAGACATGCTATTCACCCACAAGCTCTAAACCTACAGAGGAAGCATACGCCTGTCAACATTTTGACTTATAATAGAATTAACATCACGTTACAGCAAAACCAAAAAAGGCTTTAAAAGACAACCTTGAAATGGAAGAGAAAAATGAAGGCATTGAGAGGGCTTGTCATACTCTGCTGATCCTGGCTGACAAGTACTGAGAACAAAAGTTAGAGGGGTTGTATTTGTAAGAGAGTCTTCCACTCCCCAGTATTTGTGTGAATTTACAAACCAAACCAATCCTTTGGGGGACAAGAGAGTGAGATTAGAATGATGCATACCTGGCAAGAGAGACTCTGTTTTTTCTGTTGGACTAGTTGTCAAAATATGCGCTGTGCCTTTTTCTTTCTTTATTCTTTTCTTTTGTTTGGTTTGGGGTTTTTTTTCATATTACTGCTCAGACACTTGATCAATTATTCATTTGTAAATGATGGTCAGGCTTCTTCCTTCCCAGGGATACTGCATATAAACAAAGAAATGGGAAATTATAGTTCTGGAAAGAAATCCAAAAAGGATGTTCCAAGACATCCTACTGTATCATGTGGATTCTTCTGTAAAGTTGCAAGGTCTATATCCAAGGCAGATGTTTTAGAGAAATTATGCTTCTTATTAAACCAGCTGACAAAATGGGGAAGAAAGAGACTTTTCTCAGCCTTCTTGTGTACTTTAGAGCCTCTGTTTTCTTTTTCCCAGGACTATGCAATTTTGCCTTTTTATTACATCTCTCTACAAAGTTAGCTAGATTGTGCTAGTTATAAGAATGCTACTAGATCATTGCAAATTCTCTGTGAAAAGACACCACAGACATTAAAGCTAAAAAGAAGTTTTCTAAAAATATTTTATCCCTTTGTGCTGATTTTGGATCAAGCCATAAGGGCTCAGCACTGATGCTGTAAGTTCAGCTGAGAAAAAGGAGTCAACAACAAAAATGTAATCCTTAGGGGCCTGAGTTCAGGTTGGAGACAAAAAAAGTACCAATTACACCCACACAGATATAAAATGGTATCTTCCCCCCTCCCAAAAAAAAAAAAAATTGGAATATTTAGCTTTGGTATCCAGAGGATGAAAGCATTACCCTTGTTGGATCTTAGCCTCACATTTCTGTCTGATAAGAATGAACAGCAGAAATAGCCCATGATCTAGCAACCTTCAAATTCCATTTGCCACATTTGTTGGGAGTTAGATGTTACAGCAAGTTTTGTTACCTGGGGCACAGGTAAAGTTAGATGTCCATCCGGTGGATGTTGCATGTGTGTAACCATCAAAAAAGCTATTCATGAATACACTTCTATTGATTGTAACTCCACGTTATCACTATTGCATTGGTTGTCACTATTGCATATTGGATATGAAATACCAAATGAGCGTGCTTTTCCCAGCTGCTGAAATCTTCTACCTTTGCAGAACATGAAAGTGGTATATTCTGCTTGCTGGTGACTCTATGATGGGCAGTAAAAACTGCTGCACAAAGGAGTTAAAACTTCATAGTATTCTGCCACCACTGCATGCTGCTACTGAGAGAGAACAACAGAGAAAACTACCAGCAAGGTTCACCGAGTTCTGATGGCAACGAACTCCCTTTAGCCCACAGTCACAGGAGGTAAACCTCTAGTGCACAGGACCAGAAGCATGCACAGTAACAAAACAACTCCTGCTTCATACCTTCCCATCATGGCTTCACATTTCAAGACAGTGAAATGGCATCCACAAAATAACCTTTCTTGGCATCCACAAAAAGAGTCTGTGGTGGTTGTTTTAAAACAACATGGTAGCAGGTTAGGACTTGTGCTCTTGTAGAACCTAGAAGCAAATCCAGACAGTCACACCTCAACAAACACATGGAAAACCTTTGGTTTAATGTGACTTCCAGTAAGAACATTTATGGCTATCACAGTAGCATCCTTGGGTCCAGGATCTCTTTGTGTTTTATGAGGCATAAGCAGAACTAAACACCATTCTTCCATTGCAAGCAGAAAGAAACATGTGCCTACAGAGACAGGGCAATGCCGTGGAGAAGGGGTCAGGCTATCTCTCCATGAACTAGATGCCCAAAAAGGGCAGTCACTTGGTGTGATCAGCCCATTACATTGTAACGCTTGAGCTGTTCTACTCAGAGCTAGTCCAGACACCTCTATCACATCCTGCAGGCATAACCAAGAAGTAATAGCAGGTATGATGAGTAACACTGGTCAGCAACACTGCTTGTCTAATTATTGTCTGGCTTATTTGAGCTACAGCCCTCTTCCCTGCCCTTCCACCATGTTTGGCAGGCAAACTTATAATGAAACAGAGGCCAGGCGCTGGAGGGACCTGTGCCAATCTAAGATGAGGTAGGCAGAGCTAATGTACAGAAGTAAATTAGACTTTGTTCTGCTTCAAAGAAAAACTTGCACTACCGATATTATGGAGACAGAGATGAAGCACTGGACTTTCAGTGTGTGTATGTCTGTTAGTTTCTCAATCTGCCATTGGGCACTGGGTGTAAGGAGAAAAAGCTGTTCTTCCTCCTATGTGATTTTAAAATACGCGTAGAAAATACTTACAGAACTGGCATATACAGAACCATCTGGAGACAACTGATCTTCCTGAACATCACAATTCCAGAGGAGCAGATTAAAGATGCACAGGATCAAATTTCCTTGAGGAAGGCAAAGTGAACAGGCTCTCCTGGTAAGAAATCTCCAGGAAAGACATAAGGGAGTCATTGGCCAGTTGTACAGGGTGTTTACACTTACATTTACTAGCAGGAGCTGAGTGCATTCAGCTCGTCACAGACTCAAGTTTTAGTACCATAATAAAACAGCCTTCATCAGGTTGGCCCACAGGTGGCTCCCCAAGCTGCCCACCACACAGCACAGGTAACTCTGCCTGCCAGCACCCGCTTGCCAACAGGGCTCACGTGCCCAGCTGAACTGAAAGACTTGCAGAGCCAAGTGGTCCTGCTCTCTCACCAGCAGCCCAGCACACCACACAACTATGCCCCTGCCACATGCAACAGCTCAGCCAAACACCAGTTTGCTTTTTACTTGGGAGTGTGCAAATGTTTATTGGCCTCAGAGTGCGAGTTCCTGTGCAAATTCTTCATAAGGTGTCTCCTCTCAGGCTGATAATAAGGAAACAAGAATGTCTCCTAAAGCAAATTTTGAGAGCATTTACATCATTGAACAGGGATTTCTCTCAAGGGTTCCCCCGTGAAACTCCACAGTGGTACACTGCCATATCACAGTTCAGCTTTATCTCCAATCAAGCGATTCTTTGTTATGATGCCAACAATAACCAGGCAATAGCTGGCATAGCACAGCAATTGTGACATGCACAGGAACCAAATATTCCTGCTAAGATTTGAGAGAAATGCCAACCATGAACCCTCGGTATTAACCTTCAGATTGTGATTGAAGACCTTGTCATGTGATTTTACTTATAATTCTCATCACAGAAATGTGAAACAGCAGGTAAGGGAGGCCCAAACATGGTCACTTTCCAAGTGCTATATCATTTTGGAAGATTAAGAACCAAGCTGCTGTTTAAGGAAAATGTATTACAGAACAAGTCAAAAAAGGGTCTGGGGTTATTTCTTCTCTAAAATTAGATGTCTAGTGTTTATTAGATTGGCAGGAAAGGTTGTTTGAAAACAGCTGATGGAAGAGCCAAGGGCCAGGAGTAGGAAGCCAAACACAAAGCAGGACACACAAGGCCTCCTAGCAGTGGACTGCAAGAGCATGCAGAGAGGAGGGAAGTAAAATCAAGAGTGCTTTAAGGGTAGGTACTGAAGAGTTTTTTTCACTACACAATATTGGCACAGGTGTTTGTAATGAGCAGTTCCCAGCTGCTGTGTTGCTATAGCTAAGCCATCATTTCTGGTCCTGTTTTTTATTTCAAAGCAGTGGCAGGACTCCGAAGAGCTCAGTGAGCAACATTCTCTTTCCCATCTCCTCCCAGCCTTTGATATATCTTGCCACCTCTCTTAACACTTTAACATTTACCAAAGGTGGACATTTCCTCCTTTTTGCAGGAACATTAAGATATTGGGATCAGTGTGTAATAACAGTATCACCACTGAGGGGAACCAGGGGCATTTCCAGCGGATCCTTCTGTTCCAAAGCCAGCTAAGACTGCCAGGGAAGAGTGCCTTTTGCAGTGATGAGGCTCTGAACAGACTGGGGCCTTGACCATTTTCAGATCAGAAATGAGAGGCAAAGAGCAAGAAATGTCAATGATTCTCCAGGGTTTATAGACCTTCTGCTCCTATTGAGTTGCTGAGACATTATTTTGCCCTTCACACACCCTGCTTTAACCTTGTCAGAGCCCAGTGGAAATTTCTTGAAGGGTCTCTGTTTAACTTGGAATTCCTTCAAGTTAGTCTGGCTTCCTATCAACTGCATTCGCCCATCAGACCTCCTCTTGTGTGTGCCCTAGCATTGTCAAAGCACTGCATGGCTGCTTCATAGCTAGCTTTTATTAGGCTTGAGGAAGAGAGGGGGACTTTGAGCAATGAAAATGTACCTCTGTTACACCAGGTTCTGAGAAAGCCAGAAAGTAAAGTGTGCATGAATAAGCAAAAATATGTGAACACTGATATAAGATGAGGCTATAGCTTTCCTCTTTTTTTTCCAGACATAACAGAATAATTTTTTAAAAGCCTGGTAAAACCAAGCAGGTTTTAGAAAGGAGCTCCTTTTAGAAAGGAGTTAGAGCCCGTCTGTATTTATATCAGGAGTGGGGGAAAGGTGAGCAGTGTGAGCCGCCATGGGAAGCTCCAAATATCTATAGTTATACACACACACGTTGCCTGTACAAAGGCTCTGAGCGTGGTGGGAAAACACTGCAGAACTGTAAAGACTACGCAGGAGCGCCAGCATGTGCATGGCTCCATTTCAAATCAAACAGGGACAATATTTGTTGTTCTTAGCTAGTTTCTTAGCACTCAGGAAATCAAATGCCATGCTATTCTTCCCTTTATGCTTGGCATTTGGGAAGCTAGTGGGCATCGGAGTGCTATCTGTTAGGAAATCTTAAGAGGGTTTCTTTTCTTAACAGATTTTGTCTTGTCCAAGAAATAACTTCAAATATTTAGGAGCAGTTGCTGTATAACCCATATCTGCTTGATAAAAATTTGCAAACTTCACTAGACCCTGGAAAGCTGACAAGCCTGTGGAAGCCTTTACACTGGGTTTCAGTGGGAACGGGATCTGATCCTGTGCAGACTGCCAGATTTCACACCAGACAGCTAAGACTGGATAGAAAAAACAGAAGTAAAAGAAAAACTTTTAAATGAAAATAATCAGCTGTTTGTAACACACAGATGAAAACTGGGTGTACCCCTCATCTGATATTGCTCCTTTAAACTCTTAAATCACAACTGAAAGTACTATCCTCTTCCCCATAACCCTTCCATATGTCAGCCAGGTCCATTGCCTCTGCTCTATTTATTTAAGCCTACTTTGGCATGTTTTTTCCCCCGATACCATTTTTACTGAGTGAGCCCAACATAGCAGGAATTTTGATCTTCTCAGGCCAGTTACATAACTCCTCTCCCCTCTACCAAGAATTTGGGCCACAGGCACACCCTGGAGCAGATCCAGCTAAAGAAGTAGCAGCTTAATTCCCTATAGAAAGTTGAAAAAAACCGCAGTGTAATTGAAGATAAAACATACAGATAGTTCTGTTCTGGCTGGCATACTAAAAGCCCCTTATTTCACAACATATAAAATAGACTTGAGATGAGCAAGTTTTTTTCCTACCTACTCCCTTTTACCACCTCTGCTGATTTGCAGTTAGACTTGCCTCATGAAATTTTACCTAGAGAATTTGCACAAAACTTTGACACAGAGCTAGGAAAAGATGTTGCCTCTGAAGAACCAACCTCATACTGAAATCCAGAGGCCTCGAAACTCCTCAGCACTGAGTAGGGAGGCCGTGCAACGTGCCTTTTGCAAATGAGGAGTGATGCCTCGTGTACGGTCCAGTCACCTCAAGGTCATCGACACCTTGCCTTGGACCTCACCTGAAAACACAAGCCCTGAGCAGAGTTACTGAAACAGCATCAAAATCTTTAGTTATGTGATGGACATCCAGCTGCTGGGTAGACAGAATGCCCAGGAAGATCTCATTTCTGATCCAGTGGTCTCAAAAGAAAGAAAATTGTAAGTAATCGGGTGCAAAAGATGACTTTGATCCAGCTTCTTGCCCAGTTGTTTTTTGGTTTTTGGGTTTTTTTGCAGGAGACAGATTATTGTTGCAATCAGCATTTGAATACACTGTTTCTTGGGGCATAAACCATAGTGTACAAAGGGCACATTTAACGTCAGTGCTGAGCTTTACACACCTGATCACAGAAACCCTTCTACTCACAAGATAATCCCTCTGAACTTTGTGGGACACTTCACTAAACAGAACCACCAAAACCTTTGTGTGCAAAGGCAGCACAACTCAGCTTTTTGCTCCAAGTATGGCCCAAACTTTAATATAGATAGTTCATTGAGGCTCCTGTGGAGTTACTGCAGAGCAGGCTTTTGCCACATTGCTTGAATACAACAGCCCATGAGATCTGGCAGCAAGTTCAGGGTAAGTGAAGCATCCAAATTCTCTCCCAGTTTGTCTGCAAAATGTGATACATGAAATATTTTGCTTGTGATGATCTGCTTTCTGGCAGGCAAGACAAAAGGATTCAGTCATTGTCCAGTAAAGCTTTCAAACAGGAATAGCCAGGAAATCAGTACAAGAAGAAACAAACAAACACACACAACCCCCCACCCCAGATTCTCCAATCCTAAAGCAAGGTTCAGTTTATGCTCAAAATGCAAATTTATTATTTTTTTCCAACAATATCTTGGCAAGAAGAAGTGGAAATTTGTAAGCACCTTTGGCTTCACTTACATGATTTCCATTGCAGTCACTATCTTCTTCCTTTGTATGTTTTAATATGTAAATATAACATCTTCATCTTGTTTGCTTTCTCATCTGCCTCTGTAGGAAGAAGACACTGTGCATTACCCAGCCCGGGTAATGGTGCCACAGACAGCTGTGCTGGGCCATGTCCAGAAGCACCACACGGTGGGGGTGAGGAAGGCACCACAGGCAGGAAGAACTGGGCAACCTGCAAAGGTGAGGTCACGACAAGTTTCCCAAAATGAGCCCTTAATAATCTGGTGCTCAGGCTGCTCCTGAGGCTTGCCTAGTGCTCATGCTTAGCCAGGTGAGCAGGCAGCCCCTCTGGCTCAGTGGCATGAGAATGAAGTGAAAAATTCTGTGTCTGCTTCAAACACAGATGCACACAGATAGAGTTTTACATGTTTAGACTAGCTTTCCCCTTAGGAATGGGGCTGGGTTGGAGCCGCTGGCCACCTGTGTCCCTTGCTGCTGGCCCTGCAGCTTTTTTTCAGAATACTCTGGGAGAAGAAATGCGGATATATTTCTGGAAATGACACAGTGTACAGCTGGAACATCCTTCACCCAGCCAGCACAACCGCTGGCTTCAGCCTCTTCAGTCTTATTTCAGCTCCACCAACATCATTCAGCAGAGGTGTAATGATATTAAACCAGTCACTTCCCACCCTGGTGCTGCTGCAGCCACCAGGACACGGGTGCCAGACAGGCTGCTCCCGTCAGTGGCTGCTCCCGCTGGATACCAGGTCGGTTGGGCTGGAGTACATGCACATGTACAGCTGCTGTGATCATAAACACGTGTGAGGCTCCAGTTCTGGGAAAATATATCCACATCTGGGCTATCTCAAAGCTGTTATCTGTTAGATCTATTTTCTCTAGTCAGCATGGGGAGAAAGGATTGACTTTTTTTTTTTTTTTTAACTATTTCACAGTTATAATCCCAGAAGCACTGCTGGGACAGTTTTGAGACCTAAAACACTCATCCATCAGTCACAGGACAAGCAGCAATTTCCAAAACCATTAAGACCCTGAAATCCAGAGGTAGTGTCAGTTGGCAAACAGCTGAATAACCTTGACCCACAGTCCAATGGAGAGTAATTTGATGACAGAAGCTGTTTTCATATGAACTACTTTTGTACTCTCCACATTCTGCATTTCAATTTTTATAGCTATCCTATAGCTGGAGCAAAAAGTCTGCAGACAAGATCAGGATGCAGTGGTGGCAGGATCTCGGACATACAGTATTGTCACTGTCAGGAATGGCTTGCGACAGGAACAGCCCAGCCTCACTAAGAAGGTATCAGTCACACTTTTTAAAGAGGTGGACAAGGATTAGGCATTTTCCCAGAACAAAATGGGATGTCTCAAACTCAGCTTTAGGCTTCACAGGGCCAAGTCAGTGCCTTCTCTACAGGCAGTGCTTCGTCTTTTGAAGGACAGAGGCAGATTTTACAAAGTTGCAGCAAAATTTTCTTAGGGTTCTGACTGACTGGTAAAATTACCCTGCTAGTGGCTGCTTGGCAGGAAAGCAAACACTAAAAGTGGGCTGTTTTCCATCCCTTCAGATCTTTTAGAGTTTTAGTAGCGGTGTCAGTAGGGAACAGGAAATCTCAGAAGTACTGAAAATAAACCCCCTATAACTCCCTTATTGCAATACACAACTTTGAGTCATCAGCATAGTTGGCCCTCAGCTCAGAGTTTTCCCATTAGAATAAGCCCATGGAAACCAGCTGGGATCAGAAGGTCTTTGTCCTGCATCTAATTTATCCTGTCAAAGCATCTCGTCCATCTGAATCTCTGCAGGGCAGACAGTCATCTCTCTGTGATTCCACCTCTAGTCAAATCCCTTGTGCCCTACTGAAGGTGACAAAGATAATATTTTCTCTAACATCCAATGATTAACTGGTACTGCACATTAGGAGTATCATTTAGTTCATAATCTCCCTCCTTTATTCCAATTTAGTTGAAAGCAGGACAGATTTTATTCTGCAGTGCTTGAGAAACTGTTCAAATACACTCCCTTTTCTGAACTTTTCAAAGTTCTCTGCTCTTCTGTTCATTTTTGCCATATAAAGATGCAACATTTCCTCTAAATGTGATCACAGGAGGAAAATACAGGCTCTTCAATACCTCTGTCTGCATCTGATCAAATCTAGGCTCTGAGTTCAGAGTGGTCATGTTGCTATTTCTACTGCACTTCAAAAGAGTGAAGCTTCTCTTCTATCAGAAATTCTTCTTGGGAAAGCGTAAAGCAAAATTAGTATCTTGCATACTGCATTCCCAGCAGCCGAGCTTTTGAACAGTGTAAAGTCAAAGTTTTCTGAAGAGTTTGACTGTTCAAATTACTTCTATTAATAATTTGTCAGAAGGATGCAGGATAAGCTTCTTGAAGGCATATTGATCATTTTGAACCAACATACAAGATAATAGCTCTGGAACAGATGCACAAAGCTGCCAAGTAAAAGTCATCCTTTCAGATAATCATATTCATGAGGTCAGCAGAGGACAGTAACTCTCAGCACTTTGCTTAGTTTCCACATGATCTCTTCTCCCTGGGGTGTGAGATTAGATTGCGAGGAAAACCAGTTATCTCTCATCTCCCAAGCAGTCATCAGCACTGAACCTCTCAGTACTGCTACTGAGTCAGCTACAGACCACAGCAACCTGAAGTCATGGCCAGGGCACAGAGGGAGGGAAATGAAAGGACTGACCCTGGTGAAGTCCCTTAGCCTTCTTTGCCCCTCTCCTGCCCACCCCACCCAGGCAAGCAGGGGTTCATAAGCCCTCTCACTGCTCTGGCCATTGCACCCAAGGAGCCTAGGGTCCCCAACAGCTTGAAGATAGAAGGTGGGCTAAGATTTAGGGGCAAGAACTGGGAAGAGCCAGTGGGACCTTTGGGTCCAGTCATGCCATAGGACTGCTTGGAGATTAGTGTCCTGCACAACTGTGCACTGCTCAGTGTGACTTACTGAAGAGCCTGAAGTCCAATATTATGGTTCAGCCATCCGTCCCAGGACAGGGCTATGCAGCTCGTCAGTCTGCAGGACAGCCTGCTCACGTGGCAGGGAGCAGGGAAGGCTGGCACATTTGGGATGATGCAGCTGGCTCAGCCAGAGGGGTAGAAGCACGTTCTGAAGAACGAGAGAAAAGCAGAGGTAGAGATAAGGTTGTTATCTCTATGGCAACTGCCAGGGAGCAGCACCATGCTCACCGTGGGGAGAAAGGAAGAAAGGGAGAGGGGAGAATAAAATCCAGAAAGCATAGTCAAGGAAATGCTTAGCAGGGAGAAATCCACAACAAAGGGAAAATGGGGTGGGAGAGGAGCAGCGTAGCCCACTGTTCCTGAAGGGGAAAGCTAAGGGCTCATGGTGTTCACAGAGGAGGCTTTTGAGTTCCCAGCACGGGGGCAGCTCCACCAGCCTCCTCGTCCACATCCTACAGGACATGGTCTGCTGCAGCCAGGTATGGTTCTCTGGCAGGCCAGCAAAAGTTCCCAATCATCTTCTAGCAGACACCAAAAAATGTGTGAGAATCAGGTAACCACACAGGTCATTGAGCCTCAGATGCCATCAGTGCTGGCTTCGTACGAAATGTGCATACATAATTTAAAGTCTGAAATAGTAATTTTAGTCAAACCACAGGTGAATATTAGCCCCAGATAAAGATGCCAAATGTGCAGTGAATAAATCATATTCCCTTAAATCCGTTTGAAACAATGCAAACTAAATACTGAAAAAATTAGCAGGCAGAGGATCATGCCAAAGCTGTACAACTTGTTTCACGTTTACATCAGCGTACAATGAAAAGGTAACTTTGATTCAAAGCAGTTGCATTTGTTCAGCTTTCCCTCATCCAGGAAGGCTTCACCCATACAATCTGGAAGTCAAGATGGAAAATTCACTCCCTGTTTCCCACACAGTCACAGCACAAGAGGACGAGAAGTTACTCTCCACAAAATGAAAACATATTGTGCTTGTTTCAGGCCTCCAGGAGATCCCTGTCCCTTCTCATCACTCCTCTTTAGTCAGCAGTCATTCACATGCCCTAATGATTTGAGAGAAAGACTGGAAACCCATTCTTAGGGACTTCTCTTTACATGGATCACAGAAAGAGCTCATTTTAGAACCTTACCTGTGTGTGCAGTATGGATTCTCCAGCTTGCCTGAGTTTTGGTAACAGTGACAGTGTGGTTTGTACCACTGAACTCTGATTCAGAAGAAAACATGAGTGAAGAAGCCTTACCAAGCAGAGGGATTAACAGCCCCTACCAAGCTGGGGGGGCATTCACTTAGTGCAGAAAATCTCTCAGCTGCTCACACAGAGAACAGGCTGCCAGATCACCAGAGGGCCAGGCTGAACAATGTCCAAAAACCTGGAACCTCCGGGCTGAAAAATGTCCTTCCCCACGAAATCTAGAGTGAGGCTTCCCAGGCTGAGGTGCATCTATGCTATCCCCCAAAAGCAAGAAAAGCTTTTGCCCAGAGGCGATGGAAAATGATGAGGTTCAGCTGACACAGGTGTGGGAGATACTGCCCTCACCTTGGTGCCAGAGGAGATGGAGGGGCTGAGGTAGTCACACCCCTTGACATGACCATGGGCTGGCTCAGGTCCCACAGCTGTGCCTGTGCTGCTGCAACCTCCTCAGCAGTTGCTTTGCTGCAAGGGAGAGATGCTACGCTTTGATGAGGGACAGGCTTGTGCAGGGTCTTCTCAGCTCCTCCAGAGGCTGGGAACAGGGAGGGTGGTGGGTGGTGTACTGAGAGAGCCCTGACCGCCGGCCAGCACCTCTGTCCTCCTCTCTTCCTTTTGGCAACTCCAGAGTGATGAAAGCACAGCACCGCATTGACTACTGGGGGTAAACTGTGCAATAATCTGCTGCCCTCACACTGCCATCCAATTTATCAGTGCACCAGCTGATTTACCAGTGGGAGATCGACATCATCTGTGCCCTGGGGATGGGCTGTGAAAGGAACCACTGCCATACAGCTCAGCCAAAGCACGAGGGATTATAATGACAAAACACAGTCTCACAGACTGGGATTTCTTTATTTTGGTTAACTGCCCTGCTCTCTCACCTTGCTTCCAGTTTTAAATTGCTGAGCAGCAGCCATGCATTAATCCACTGGGAGCTGCCCTGAAGCCACGGGTAGTTCACCAGCTCAGCACTTGTCAAACAAGATATTTAGTCACCATTAACTAAAGGCCTGAATTAAAGAGAAATCTGGTAAACTGCATCAAATGCTGTTGGGGATACTCATATTCATAACTTTAGCCTTAATTTTGTTGATCTTAATTAACTTTCAAATCTAGGCTGTTTTAGCTGTCCATGTATATTCAATACCATTCAACCACTGGGAAACTGAATTCAGGTTTCTTCTTGGGGTACAAACAGACAACTAAGTTCCAGCACCCCAGCTGAGTTACAGTCATTGCTCGTGCTCACACTGTAACCCTTCACAAATGTGACATCTGACATGTAAACACAGATATCTCTCCATGTGGTTTAAATGAAGGCTTTGCCTCACGGCTGCTGCAGGGTGGAAGTACCTGCAGCATTGGCTCAGCTCTTGGGAATAACAGAATTTGATCAAGCCTGTAGGATGAACAGAGAAATGGCCCCAGTAAATACCTCTGGGATGAAATGACGTGTATGCTCTGTGGAAAGTGATGGTCCACACGACATCAGGCTTTGACTCACCTCCTCTGCTGGGAAAGGGAACACGATCACAAAGGCCATTTGCAGGACTCCCACAGGCTCACTCATGTGACCACACACGTGCAGCCCAGCTCACAGCACACCACTGCCGGTGCAGAGCCCTTTGTAAGGATGTCCTACTCATGGTGGGAAAGTGCATGAGTTGCAGGAAGCCTTGGGACTTCTGTGCTCTCCTTCAGCACAGAACTCTCACCACCAGTGTAATACCTGGGTAGTTTCACTGAAGCAAGGGGCAGTCCTCAGTCCACACAGACTTTGCTGACTTGCAGCCTGTGCTCATGCTATGCAGACCAGGGCTTCCATGTAGAACAATCTCAGGAGAAAAAGTAGCTGTGATCTTGTGTCCTAAATGATGGGCTCAGATACCATTAAAGGAAGGGACCAGAAAAATTCTGTAACAGAAGCATTTTGTGCAGCTCTCCATATGAGCATCAGTATAGCACAAGAGAAGATATATTTGTGGCTTCCTTTGAGAGGACAATATAGGTTCCCTTAAGTATTGGAAGCTGTTTAGGCATTGAAAACAGCTCTAAATCCCTTTCACATGACAAGTGAAACTCCTGAACTCTCTTGTATAACCTGTATTTTTTTCCTTCTTACAAGGAGATTCATTGACCTTAAAGAAGGATTACTAACTGCAAGACATTAGATGTAGGCTACCAGGCAGAAATCTTTACTAATCTTATGCCTGATTAAACTGCTTTCAGAAATTTCTGTTCGATCACTTACAAAGCAATCTCCGTTCGAAAGACAGACGGATGTCTGACCTTCATCGTATATCTCTCATCTTTCTTAAAGAAAAGCTTAACCCCCAGATAAAAGTTTACCTTGGACTTAGTGGTTCACAGAGGACAGGGCTGAATGGGGAAGGCAATGGAGGCAAGGGCTGCACTGAGTTTCTGGGAGAAGTTTGGTTCCCTGCTTTGCCACAGACCTCATGTCCCCATTAGCCGAACTCTGCACTTTCTGTCTTTATACCCCTTGTGTGCCCAGGGAGGGCACACTGCCTCCCTGATGGAAGCAGAAAGCAGAAACATTGCAGGTTGCAGTAGTGTTAAAATAATGACAGTCCCAGCCACAGGAGTCCAGAAGTCCCATGGAAGCCCTTCCAGGAAAAGACGACAAAACTCTCTATTCCTTGAATGGGCATTACAAAAATGGTGCTTTTATGGCCTATTTCACTGCCAGCTGGCACAAACCAAACACTCAGCAGGGACCTTACAGGACTGAGGTGCCTTTTCCAAGAGAAAGACATTCACTTGCTAAAACACAGCATGAGATCAGAGGCTGCACACCCTCCCCTTGCAGCCCATGCATCATCTCACAGCGCTGAGCGGGGCGCGTGTCAGGCCCCACTGCCCGACTCTGTCCATGCTCAAGGGAGGAGGCAGAGGCATGGCAGGAGGCAGATGCATGGCCGTGCTTCACACCAAGTCTCTCTGGCAGACATAATCACACAAGCAGTGGCCCTAAATCCCTGTCTCATGTCTCAGCCACTCTGGATGCTGTTAGAGGCAATTTTCTGTCCAGCCGCCTGTTTTAATGGGATGTGCAGTTAAACAGATTCATCCTTTCAGCTTCACTCTGCAGAGCCTTCACTCTCCAGCTGCTGCTGCTCCTGTCCCAGGGAATTAGAGTGCTCTTGGTGTTTCTCTTTTGCAGGCAGGCACATTGCTCAGAAAAGCAGCTCTTGCCAAGAAAAGTGTATAATCTAGAAAGCCACCTGCTCAGCTTTTGTTCTTTGAACTCCCTACAATCAATTTGCCTTTCCCAGGAGAAGGTGCAACTGTTTCCAGTGAAGCAGGAAATAGAGGACTCATGATGTGCAATAAAAGCATAGCCAATCCCAGGGAAAAGGTTAATTTGCCTCACTGAGGGGGCTGAAACCTGTTATGTGGGAACAGCAGAGACACCCTAGGATCCCCAGAGATGACCTTCCAAATCTCATGAAACTGTCTTTGTGCCTGCTTCAGTATCTTGCAGATTGTCATGTTCCCATCAGGCCACGTTGTGATGTTAGTACCATACAAAAAAAGATGTGGCACTTTACCTTCCTGACAGGTCTCCATTTCCTCCCTGTGACTTTGCTCCTGCTGGAAATGCCGCACTGCTCAGGGCGGGAGTGTCTGGCATTTGCTACAAGGGATTCTCCCAGCTGGTCACCGTGTGGCAGGGCCACAGTCCACCTCAGGCTCCAATGCCTGCAGCAGTGGGCACAAGGTCTGTGGGGCTGAAAGCCACCCATTTACCCTGTCTTTTGGTTTTGCAGATGTGAGGTTTCAATTATTTATTACCACAAAACTGTTCTTCACAAACAGCAGCTGCATCTGCCCCTACGTCTTTGCAGGGTAACCTGAACCCCCCAACCCTGCCACCAGCTTTCTTGGATTTTCTTGGTCAAAGAACCCAAAAAATGACCACAGAGATACATCACTTGGCCTTGAACAAGTGTACACATTGTGGCAAGCTGTCACAGCTAGCTGTCTTTTATGCAGATAAAAGTTTGGTTTTTCTACTATAAATACTTATAAGATATGGCATGAAACAGGCACTCCTAGGATAAAACTATTCTTCTCCTAAAGTGCACAGCTAAAACAAGTGGGACAAATGGCTGCCTAAAAATACGTGTTTTGGCACTTACAATAGGGAGGGGTTAGCTGCCCAAGAAAACCTGCCTTTCACAACAAGGCCGTCAGCTCAGAGCTGCTGCTACAGACAGTGCCGAGCACCACTGTTCCCAGGAGAACCCCTGCTCTCCCCATCAGGCTGAGATGCTGCTAACTGTGCGGTTTCTCTGAGCCAGAGCCCCTTGGCCCCATCCTGGGCAGCTCCCAGTGGCTGGAGGGTAGCACACAGGGATGCACGGAGTCCCTTGTAGCTCTGAGCCTCTCCAGAATATGGCTCTGAGCATTATCTGTATCCTGCTTGCCCTCTAGAAAAAAAAAGGCAGGTCTTAGAGCTACCTGCTCCCCTGGGAACTAAGGACACACAAGCTGTTTTTATCTTGCTGGATAGCCAGGATCCAGAGGCCACAAGATGTAATGCTACCCCATAAAAATTCCTCACCAGGCCTAGGGCTTTCTCCCATGCACACTGTTAATAAATACTATTCAGTCAATTTTCACATCCAATTCACATAAATAATGAGAGAAATCAAAACTGGTGCAATTCTGTCTCCATTAATGCTGTCATCTGAACTCCACATCGGAGACTTTCATCTGTCCTTAATTTTGATGCCTGGTAGAAACATTTTTCCTGTGGACATTTGTGTTCATTTGATGATAATTATGACCTTTAAGCATTAGCAAAAAAAAATAATCCCCTGGCAAAAGCCTCTATGCACAAAGAGAGTGTGACAGATCATGGTGCCAGTTTTCACATAGCGTATCTCCTCAAGATTGTCCTGGGGGGGACAATCCCAAATGAATCACAGCTACTGGTTTATTGCAATCACCTTGTTATGAAATATTAAGTTAGAATCAATAACCAAAAATAATTTTAAAATTATCTTCTGTGGAACTGACACAACCCAGCACAATCAGAAACACTGCACTCGGTAGTACTATTGGATGCCATTAATTCTCTGCTCTCATTTTAGCTGTTCTGACACATCCCGTGATGGGAGAACATTGCTGAAATAAAAGCCACAATGTTTCCAAGGTGCCCTGTGATGGGGCGATGAGAAATGCAAGTATCAAATGACAAACAACTGAGATGCAAATCTATGTGTGGGTTCCCACTGCTCAGCAAGGAGGTCAGCTGTGCCAACAGACAGTGCCCAGCTCGCTGACAAACAGCTCAGGGTAACACACTGGCTGGCAGATGGAGCAGCACGGACAAGACACGAAGGCTGCTCCTGGAGGGCTCTCCCTGGTCAGCCCTGCTGGGCCACCCCAGGGGCTGAGCTCTGCAAGCAACCTTGGCCCAGGGAAAAGCTTTCCTTTGTCAAATGGTTGACATGGCACAGGTCTGAAACACCAGAGGAGAGCAAAGAGTAGCAATAGTGGAAGTTTTCACTCACAGATACACCTGGGACTGCTGATTCCCCCAAGTCTGCTGGATTGCAGATGGTCACTCACACACATCTTGCCTCCACTCAGACCCTAAATACCACAGCAGATTTTCCAGAAACACAGGATCAGCTTCTGATTGCTGCATGGAGCACGTGCCTCACAGCAAGTCCCAGCCAACCTCAAACACAGTTTGAAAACCTGAGCTAATCTCATGAAGTTGGTATTTTTGGTTTACTCTGATGACAATTCAACTCTGCACTCAGTCACCTCTAAGATGTTTTGGCTGATCTGACAAGGGGGTACCCTAGCACGTTGTCACCTGCCTGTTGCTGTACACCTCTATACTTTTTTCTTGGCCAATGCAACAAATACCTCAGAATAACTCTGTTTCCAAAACACAATCTAATGGCAGTCCTGAAACTGTTGCCACCCTCCCCTCAGGAGCTGGGACTGTTTGCCTTGGCAAGACAGTGGGAAGCTGGGACGGGTCTCAGCAGAAATCAAGAGAGCAGTTTGTGTGGGTGCCCAGCTACTTACAGACAAATTACCAGCAAAATGTAGTCACAGCACCAGCAGGTGCAATTACAGTTTGGCTTTAGTGGGAGCTGAGCCCACTCACACTGCGGTTGATCCAAGCCTCCTAAAAATGGCCTCACCAGGCAGTCCCTGAGGGAGCAGCCCCACAGAAAGCTGCAGCCAGCCCTGGGCCGTCCCACACATCCAGAGAAGGGTCCTTGTGGCCCTGGGCTGGGTGCCTGCTGGCCCTACATAAAAGCATTGCACAAATAATTTCCTTCTCGCTGATCAGACTCCGTAAAAACTAGAGTCCATTGAGGAGCACAAAGGAAAGGAGCAAACCAGGTGTCCTCTGGTGCTAAGGGGTGGTCAGTGGCATGGCTGAGCTCTAGCTGTGCTGCCCTGGCTCTGGAAACACCTTGTGTGGGAAGGCTGCTGCAAAACAGCACAGCACACCTGAGTCAAGGCTAGTGAATCCTGAAGGCAAAGTACACCAACACCAGCAAGAAGGGACTTGCCAAGATCGGTACGCTCTTAAATGCTTCATTTCTTTCCCTCCAGCACACTCATTTTCCACCCTGGGAGAACCCAGCTATGAAGCGCAGCAGCAACCGATACTTGGCCTCTTTGCTTCGTGCAGGAGGAGCAGCAGCAACCACTCGCCCTCTCCCCTGCATGTGGCACACTAACACTGCAACTGTACTTTGCTGCCAGCTCCCTTCTCCATCCATCAGCATCATAAATAATCATAGCAGTGCCTGCTGTCTGAATCATAAGTTGTATCTCATTTTTAATTGCATTATGTGTAGCTGGTCCACCAGACCCTGTCTGAGGAAGCATACAAATAATTCATCTGTATCCTCCATTCTCCCCACACGTGCTTCCAAACAAGCTAGATTAATACTAGTCTTTGTCTGTTAACCTCGTCTCCATCCTGTATACCTAGTATCTTATTTTCTGCTACCATCCGAAATTAATGCTTCACCTAGCATATTCAATCTCCTCCCATATTCTAAACTCATGATTAAATACTCTTCAGAGACTGAGATGAACTACATTCAGTCAGGTTGGGCCGAAAATATGCTTAATTTTGTCTCACAAAAAAATAACACACGATACATTATAGCAAGCAGAAATAGGTACAATGCTCTTGGTGGCACATTATGTCATTGAAGCATAGCAGTTTTGTGATTCTGCATGCCAGAGTCATGAGATGATTTAGAGAGATGCCACTAAAAACTGACTGACACCTGCAGCCAGAACAGCGCGGAACAGCATTCCCACCACCAGGCCACAGTGACAAGCTGCTTGCATCCAGTGCCATCAGTGCTGTGAACCCACCCAGCTCCAGGAGCACTCCCATGGTGGGAATGCCGCTACGTCCAGGGGCTGTGGCCACAGACTCTCCCATCCCCTGGGGGTTTCTCCCACAACCTCAGTAACCCATAGCTCAGGGATGGAACGAATTGCCATGGCCATCACACCTCCAGCCCTCACTGAGATCTGTGCAAACTTCTGCTGATGGAAACCAACCCCACCCGTTACCAAACTGCTCCCTGCCCAAACAGCCCTTCACTGCCACTGCAGGGAAGCTGACGGCTCTCCTGGGGGCTCTCTGCCAGTGCTCGCCCATGCAGAGACCCACACCCAGTATTTCTCCCCACAATCGACATCCCAACATGCCACCTACTCTGCATGCTCACTTTTAGCCTCAAGTATCACATTTGCTTCCCAATCCTACTATATTCATGTCTTCATATATGAATGAGTCTCTGCTGTGCAGCTTATCAGGGAGAAAAGTTCGAACATTGCCAGTAACTCAAACTTGCCTTTGGAATCATTCATTTTTCTTCCAATTCCCAGAGGGTGGTGTGGACTGTGCACAGCAAACAGCTGTCAAACATAACACTGTCTCCTGCTCATGTGTCATCTGCCAGGCATTTAATTTCTGCACATTTTCTTGAAATTACTCCATGAATATTTTCTGCAAAAGCAATTTATTAATAAACTGTTTCAAATAATCAAAAGGAGCAGAACATTTTCATTTAAAATGTGACCTGTTTCACTGGAGGCATGTTCACACAGTACTCTCTGTTGCAGAGGAACAGTGGTGAGACAGCACTTACATCACATTTCTGGCCTGGTCAGTCACATCTTGATTACTGAGCTCACACAGTTCCTCAACCTTAGGTTAAAAAGCAAACACTTTTTTCAGGGACTCGCTGTGGAAAGCAAATGCAAGACTGCTCAGCCTGAGTCTGTGCAAAGGTGACCCGACAGGACCGTGCCAGAATAGTCTCGAACAGCGCTCATGCTTCACACCTGGGAAACACATCCCAGCAGTACTCACCAGCCTCCTGGGGAAACATACTGCCTTGTGCTTGGTGTGGCAATTTGGACACAGTTTTACTGGTACAATATTATGGAAACCATTGGATTTTCATGCCTGCCCAGGGAGGGGAGAAGGGCTGACAAGTGAGGGCATTTGCTCCGTTCCCAAGTGTTTTCATCGTTCACAATCACCTTTCCCCTGCTAAGCAGTGCACTTTAAAAGAAGCAAATCTCAGATTTATTGAATGTGGACATCATCTACTGCTGCTGTGATATGAGCCAGGGCCACCAGGCCACCGCATTCAGCCCCACAGCAAGTGGTGGAGACAAGAAGACACTGCTCCTGTAACCCCCTCACCTTTTTTTTATCTAAAGCTACGTGAGTTAGTCCCTGCTTGAGGCTGCTGCATATCCCTGTAGGAGTGGGACAGAGGCCAAGGAGGCTACGACCTAATATTTTAGTCTGAACAGATAGACGGAAGAGATGTATTATCATACAGGAATGCTCTCTGTGCATGCAATTATCTGATAACAATCTATTTTGGGAGATGAATCTCTGAAGGACAAATAAAATTCTCACCTTGTTTCCACTGGGAAGTGCCATTATCCTTTAAGAACAGGGAACTAAATGCATGAAAAATCATATAGAAAGCAGCAGAACAGCATGGCGCTGTAACTTGTGCTGAGCCCGGGAGAGGGAGGGGAAAGGGTCAAGTCCTGCTGGTCATGCCAGCACATGAAATTTGGTAAAAACTATCCCTGCTGATTTAAGGATAATCAGGTCTGTGAACAGTTGGACTAATTCAGCCTCTTCCCATGCTTCATGGCTGGATACCTTCATGTAGGTACATAAGAAGCAAAATCCAAGTGAAACCTTTCTCGTGAGCCCCAGTGCCTAACTGACAGGTAGAGGTCACGCTGCAGCCTTGTGCCACAGAGAAGATACTGCTGGGGCCACTCTGAGCCACCTGCCTCATCCTTGCTTGGGAAATCTGCAGGAACTTAACACCCTCGAAGTGGCTGCCCCTCTGCCCCACTTGACCAAAAGTGCAGTTTGGTAGGGGCCAGACACACAGGCATGTGGACAATGTCCCTCTGATTGCTGGAGGCACCGATGCCCTCAAGAGACGGGAACAGGTTGTGGCTCAGCCCTCCTCACACGTGCTGGCTCACCCGTGCTCACCAGCAGCGGAAGGACTTGGCAGACACTGGTGTTACAGGACAGCCCAAACACAGTGCCTGGTTGTTCTCCTGAGAGCAACAGCAAATTCAAAGGTGTTTCAGATACGTGTAACCTAATCTGTGCCTGGGAAGGAAAACATCATTAATCTTATCTTACAGATGAGAGAATGACACAGGGAAAATAAATACTGTAAGGATGTAGGACTCAGCGGCAAAGAGAACTCAGGTAGATTCACCCCTGTACTCCCTCTGGCAGACGCCTCCCCATGCCAGTCCCTGAGAGCTTCTCTGATTTCTAGTTGTTAAAGTACACTGTAAACAATTGCAAATACCTGTAATGCTTTCCTGACATCACTTCCATAGATGTGAAAGAGTTAATATTTCCATGGGATATCAGGCAAACTGTACCTGCATAGGGCCCAGAGAAGGCTGTTGTTGCCCTGCAGGAAGCCAGGCATACTATGAAACACCTCCCCAAAAGGCCAGGCAGTCAGTCCCCTGTGTGTATTTGTTGCTGATGCTGAATGTGATTTTGCAATGTGTTCTCCTTCAAGGCTGAATTTTTTTATGTCACTTTATCATTCATTTCTACTCCCAGTGACTTCAAAGGGGCTCAGAGGAAGGTGAGATGAGCTTTTGCTGCCAGCCCCTCTCTTGATGTAGGAGGGAGAATGGAGCTGCTTGAACTGCGGGGTTCTGGATGCCCGCACCAGGAGTGGTCCCAGCTACTTGGGGCAATCCAGGGTGCCTAAAATTGTCTACTCCTTGTATTTTGACACAGAAAGCCACACAGCATGACCTTGGCACAGGACATGACATGAATGCGAAACGTGGCATGAAAGGTGTGTGTGTGTGCATGCTATGATATTTCCATCCAACCACTTCTGGTTCTGCTTATGCTCCTAGAGTGAGAGCTAAATTTTTTTCATGTGAGCACATTAAAAAAGCCCTTCTCTATTTAATTTTATGTTCATTTGTTCATAACATTGGAGAAGGTGGGAGGACTAGAAGGTATTTTGCCAGCAGTTCCTGTACAGACATTAGGATAGCCTTTTAGATTGAGAAAATCAAGTTATTTCTAGGTTTAAATGAAGCACTGAGAGGCAAGCCACCTCTCTGTTCCGAGAGATGCTTTCCAAAGGCTGATTCTTTGCAACTGGTGTTGCTGGGTTAACAGTTTCCATTCTCACTAACTGTAAATACTGAAGGCCAAGTGTTGTTTTTATATGAATAAAACTCATGATGAAATCTGGAAGGTAACCCAAGAGGGCAAAATGGGAATGTGCACTCTTATACCATTGATCTGGCTTTATGCCTTGCCTGAAACACAAAAGACACTTCCCCAGACATCAGCGAAGTTTGAATACACACTCATAATGGAGAAATAAACAGAGGATTTAGGGCTGGATCTGAACGAGTAGGGCAAATTTTACTGAAATGGTATTTAAGGCATCTGAGTTATAACCTTTGCAATAACAGTTCCTGTTAGAGCAAGACCTTCTCTCAAGCAACTTACCCACTCTAACCCACCTTTATCCAGGATCACTGTTTACCTTCTATGTTAAATCACTGTAAAAACATGGGGCAAAGTTGTTTCATAGCTTTACTCTCTCAGTAATGTGCAACATGAACATAATAGTGTTATTAAGAAGTCAAAAATAACTTAACACAATAGCTATATAAGATTTTCCAATGATCAAACTTTCAGCAATTACTTTTTGTTAAGTTCAGAAAATTAGCATATTTGTTAATCAAATTAATTTAAAAAGTAGCTTTTAAAAATAAAAGCAATGCTTTAAATAAATATAGTCTTTTTTATAACCATAAAATACTTAGTCCTGTTAAAAGGTAACACAAATACTACACTCAAGCACAGTACTTAAATGATTGAAATGAATGTTGTGAGCATACATGAGCTGGACACTGGGAGGGATGAGGATGCATTGCTTCGTGACATTCTCCGTCTCCTTTCTGCAGTGGCACTAAGAGGCAGCCAAATCTCAGAACTACCCTAAGCATATGACACACATCAGGATATTTGTAACTGCTGCACAAAAACGCTGGTACCCTGTTTTTCCCCAAGCTGTTTCTCCACACTACATCTGTAGCAGTTCTGCAGCCCTGCTTTAAATTTCTAGCCCAGCACAATTCTCAACCGCAAAAACGTAACGTCAGATCCTGCTTGCTTCATCCAACTGACTTCAACATCTAAGCAGGAGGCGGCAAGCAAGGTCTGACCTCTCACACCTCTCGCACTGAAGCTCACATTTTGCGAAATCTGGAAAACTTTCCTTCCAATACTGGCACCACTGGGTGTTTCAGAATGGTCTGAAGCTCACTTTCAGAGTTCATGACCACCAAAGGGTGTTCACAGCTCTCCTCATAACTACAGGGCTGACTAGCTATGTTCATTACTACTTAATGACTATCAGCAAAGACTGCAGCTGTCCTGCAGATCTACAAGATGGCAACGTTTTGCTGGAATTAAATAAATCAGCTAGTTCTTACATTGGTAGGTACTATCTGGGTGTACCCTGAAGAGCAGTTTGCTAAAATTCAGCAAAAGATACACCTCAAATCTACTGATAATCTACCTAGCAACTCTGACCATTTGATATCACATTTACTTGGTTGTAGTTGTTCATTAAAAATCACCTTCAGGGTCTGCAGCAAACCACCAGTTTTGTCCTCACAAAAACAGCTGTCAGTGATATTTGTTGTACTCTGTTTGTTTGAACAGTGTAACAGTAATATAACCTGTAAGTTAAATGATAAAAAGCTGGAGAGCAAAATAAAGCCCGGAACTGATACAAGTGCTCTCAATTTGTTTTGATCTTCAGAATGAGCAGGCCTATTCAAAGATGACAAAGGAATAAATTAGCAAATGGCTAATGCAATGCATGAAAGGGCGTCTACAGGATTTGCATGTGCGCGCGCACACACGCACTTGCATACAGACAGCTTGGCTTCATTAGAAATCTCACTACCGGAGTTTAACTTAGATAAATTAACTGCATTAAAATACTGACACTGTGAGGATTTTAATACTATCACACCCTGTAGAGGGCACTCCCGTGTGAATTTTTAAATGCTTTAAAAAAATAGTTTAGAGTTATTGAAATCTGTGACAAATGTGACAGCTCTGCCTTCCCTCACAGCCTCCCATTCTCATCTCCGGTATCCTTCTCCTGTATTGCCTCCAGGCTCCGCTTTGACTTGGGATCTGCATGCCCGCTTCCAGTTTTGCTCAGTCCACATGACAGGCACGCCAGCTGGATCTGCTTCATGTTCTCCAGGGCTTCATTCTTGGCGTTCTTCAGGAGATCTCCTTGGCCCTGAGGATGCACAGACAGACATGCAGGAGAGAGTCAGGCATTGCACACATCACTAGGGACCACAAGCGGCAGTACTGCTCTCCTTGTCTCTGGGGCATATTGCTCAGTGCCATGGAACAGGTCCCAGCTCCCATGTCAAATCCACTCTGCTCTCCATGAACGGGACCGAAGCCCCTTCTGCAGCCTGGCACCAGCTCAGTGAGGAAGGCAGCAGCCAGCACACTGGACAGAAACCAGACTCCCACCATTTCCAGGTCACCACCCCCTGGAAGGTAATTTGGGCCTGCACTGAAGGAGGCTGTGGGGGAAGGCATTTCCTCTTCCACAGTCAAGAGCAAGGACCTGCCAGGGACGCGGCAGTGATGGTAAATGGTACTCCCCTCCCCATGCCATTGCTCCATCCTTGCTCCCTGGCATCAGATCCCACATGGCAGCGGCTGTGTGTCCCCAGCCAAGGACCCCCTGCGAGCTGTGAGACCCTGGTAACCCCACCCTCCCTGCACCCAGATTTGTTACCCAGCCATGAGCTCTCCTGTAGCAGAGGCAGGCCAAGTTGCACACCCCTGTGAAACACATCATCCTGTAGTGCTACAGGAAATGCATCTGAACCACTTTGTTTGGGACCTTCGAGCAGGTGAATGGGATTGAGACTTTATGAGCAAAGGGCTGCTTCTGTATCTTCTCAGGGCACATAAAGGTGAGGTGACTAACAGGATGTCAACCCAATTTGCAACAATCAGGAAAAATGTGTTACATGAAATTTGTATTAAGGAGGTGGAGTTCAGAAATGCCAAAATGAATATTTATGCAACACTGATATCTCAAGTGTCTTGAAGCAACAAGATTCTGGTGCTACAGGATACAAATAAATAAAAGCCAAGACATGCATCTGGTCATTAAAATTCAGTATCACTAAGAACTTGAGCTCCTCTACTCCTAATGTCACCCAAAGTACTGCTCAAAGCACAGCACCCACTTCAGCTGGTTACACACATATTCAGAAGGAATACGTCCATTGACTGAAATGTCACATTTGCATGCCTGCAACCCAACGCGACCTCCTGTGGACCACAGGCACTTCCACAGGTCTCAGAGGAGACAACAGATATTATAGCTGGACCTGGGGCGTGCTGGAGGGGCAAGTGATCACTGCCCCTCCTTTGGTTTTCAAAACAAAGCAGATGTGTTGGACGAGTCACAACATGACACCCTCCATCAGTGGGAACATCTCTCCACTCTCCCTTTCCCTAGAGCTAAGAGGAAGGATTTATCCCACATTGATGATCACAGTTGCCTTTTCGCCAGCGCCTGGCACTGGACTCACAATGCCTGAGCCCTTGCAAACAATGTTCACAACGAAGAAACAATGGTGGCTTGCAAGTCTGCTGCACTGGTAAACACCACGTGGGAAACCACGTCATCCAGGGACAGCAGCCTGTGCCTGAGAATGTGATTGCCTCATCTCCTGGTGTCATGAATTTGTCCCTGCTGAACGATGCAAATCACTATCCAGATGCTGGGAATACAACTCAGTGTGAGAATAACAAAAGGGACTGGGACTGTGCAAGCGGCTCTGTGCTATGTGGTATGAAGCTCTTTTGAAGGGATTTGTATCTCGGCAGCATGACAGTTATGGGAATACACAGACAAATAGCTTTGGATGCAGCGAGAAGGCATGCCTTGGAAAAACCAAAACAAGAATAAATTATGCAGCAGATATTTCACATAGCTGTGATCTTGCTTTTAGGTCAGAGGTTTTGCATATGGTTAAAGACAGTAGGCAGGAATTCAAGAGCCCCAGAGCTGCCTCAAGCACCCAGCCCACCCCACCTTGGTCTCCCTCCCTGTCTGCAAATGCCACAGGAATAGTGCCAGTGCTGCAGCCGACAGGGACAGCACTGCCACAAAAGCAAAGTATGTGTCACTAATGACATCAAGATGTTATCAAAAAGGGTGTATCTCCTCAATACACCTTCAGTCTCTTCAAACTGCACAAATGCAGTTTTAAGTAGTCTGGTTTTAGGATGAAATACCCCTGGCTGCAGTGGGGTGGCTGCTTTTTCCTATCATGCACACAGGACTGAAGACACCAAAGGCTGCACCAACGAGCTGACAAAATCAGTGTGACAATGCTTTGCAGCCTGAACTTCTCCAAGTCAAAACCTGGTGCTACGTATTCATGCCCAAGAACAGAAAAATCCTCTTAGTGCAAGAAGCAACTCAAAACAGTTGTCATTACAAGACTAAGATCAACTAAGTACAAAACCTGGAACAGCCCCTGTAAATGGTAAAAAGAGGTAAAATGGTAAAAAGAGGTAAAATGGTGATGATGAAGGCTCAGTGCCCCTAAAGCACTGGTGCCCCCTTTTAGTTAGGGTGTCTGGGGATACAATTCCAGGAGCCCACCCTCTGCTGCAGCATGGCTGGCGCCTCCCTGGGCAGTGGGAGCACTCACTCACACCGAGCACGGAGGAGGATTTCCTGCCATGCAACAGCACGAGACAGAAACAGCTCCACAAGATGAGACAAAAAGCTTCAGCTGAGTCTATGGCACTTTCTTCACATCTTTTCCTTCTCAGGGTGAGGGCAAAGCATGGAAATCTTTCTCAGGTGGCCCACAAACCGTGTGTTTTTCCAGGGACTGACACTCATTTGAAGGGAGCTATTTGGGATTTGATACACCGCTTGGAGGGCGACAGCCTGAGTCTGTCCTGCCAAGACTCACATCTGAAATCCCCAGAAGCCAAGGGACTTCACACCCTATGTGAAAGTGCTGAGCCATCCGCTCTCCCTTATGCATATTCTTATTTCACATTTGAGTAACCAGGCAATTCAGATTACAGATTTTGTCTGAGGCAATGCACAACATGTCTTCAGGTTTCAGGAAGAAACACGCTCCTCCTGAGCATACTTCCAATATTTTGAAGACATTCTTATTTTACAGTGATCTAAAAACAGAAATGGTCTTATCAAAATAGTGCAATTCCATTCATGTGCAGTTCAATTGATTTGTGTCTTAGTCTCCTTGTGTGTTTTTTATTTTTAAACAGCTGGTTTGTTTGAGCAAGCTGAAGGAGCAAAAACGATTTTGAATCATCTGTCATGAGAAAATTAACGACAAACCAGCCCCCTCTGACAGAGCTGTCATAATTCTATAGACACCATTGAAAAAAAAAAATCTGTGGGCATGCTCTGTTTGAAAAGCCATCTGTTTGCTTTGAAAAACTGGCTGTGAGCATAATCCACTTAAGAAAAATGTCAGCAAAATTGTGTCAACACCTTAACGAACTAAATACTGGATAGAAGCTAGAGCAAACTTTACAAGTACGATTGCATTGAAACAACCTTCAGAAAACAGTCCTTGTGATCATCTCTGTGCACAGAACCATCCTTCTTGCCCTTACAAACAAAACTATCTTACTTCCAGACAAAGAGAGAGTGACATTCCACTTTGGCATCTATGCATCTATCTCCCTTCTGCTATTGGTATCATCAGCCTTTCTGAAAATAAATAGTTGTGAGAAAGTTTAAACTCAGCATTTGGCATGAACTAAGCCAGAAGAGGTTAATCAAGTGTTCTACCTGAAAAACTGATCAAGGGGCCCATTTTCATTTAGGGTTAGGGAACATTATATGTCAGATTTCATACACCTAACTACAAAGCCTCCGCAGAAATTAACATTATTGTACAAATAATCCAGCTTTTCAAGCAACTGTAAGATTATAAGCCTTTACCCTTGACAGGTTAATAGTGCTTAGAAAACCTATAATCTGTTGTGCGTTTCAGTATTGCTCAGTTTCAGTGACAACCCATGAAAGGCTTTAAGAAGCATAAGTAGCTCTAGACAGACACCGGCAATGACCGCAGATGGGACAAATTCCTTATGTTGTTGGTTCAGTTGAGGTGTTTTTCCCCAATCAAATACCTAAGTTTTTGAGTCAAGATGGCAGCTCTATATCCAACAGCAACCCACTCCAGGGCTGGGGAAATAAAAGGTGGGTTGGGTTAGGTTAGTGGCACCCTTTTGCGTTCAACTTCACAATATTATTTCGTTGCATGTGTACTTCTACATAACTATACATATGTGAGCATGGGTTTGTACATTAGTAATTACTATTTCTATTCCTATGCTTTCTGGAAAACACCCCACAACACGTAGGTCTTGAGGGACTGCTGGTTGTGGGCATCCCACAGCACTGGGGACCTGGCTATGGCTCAGGCAGGACCCGCAGCCCCTGTGTTGGTGTTGCCCCCGGTTGCTGACACCAGCATCAGGGGCTGCAGGAGGACCCTGAAGGCCACCCCTCGGCCCATGTAGAAGTGAACTGTACTGACAGGTTGCCCTACACAAGAACTTTGCTTTACTGCTGGCAAAGTAGAAAATCCCGCTTGAGCAATAAGGCCTTTCTGGCATTCAAAACTGGCCATGTTTCCAGGGAGGCTGAAACAGTGGCTGCAAAAGCCATTTTGTAATCAGCTGCTTGCTAAAGCAGACGGTTGCTTATCTCCTGGGCAGACACATGCTCTGACAGCACATTATGGGAGGCTTTTCCTCTCCAATCCTCAGGGCCTTAGTAAATACAAATAAATAACAGAGGTCTTAACACTCATCCCCCATCACGCTCATGATATTACTGTTATTTTTTACCTTTTTCTCAAAAAAATCAAGCTCTTACATTAGTATTTAATCATGAAGTAAAACATCCAGAGGCTGCCAGTGGACACCAGCGGTTGGCTGAAAAGGCCAGACACAGTCACATAAAACAGCCGCAAGCGTTGTGTCGCTCCACATTTCAGAGGCAACACGGGTACGGTAACGGCACCGACAATCTGTGCCAAGGGACTCAGACAGCCAAAATGCTGGAGAACTGCTGTAATATTGGGATATTCTGCGTGGAGGCAGCATTCACTGCAAAGGGTGCATTTTTGAAGTATCATAGTGGGATTTTAATTGTGCTCAGTATTAATAAGAAGGCACATAATTAAATGATTGCACATGGCTTTGAAAATGTAATCCTGGAGAGGAGATCATTAATGAAATGATTAGACTGCTATGTTAAACTTGTTACAAAAAGCAGGTATTTTTCCATGCCTTCTTCAAAGTTAAATGTGGGAACAATTGATATGAATTTGATTATGATACATTCACATTTCAGAACAGACTACTCAAAAAACATACAGAGCGTTGCTGTATCAAAGCAGATTTTAAAACCCCACCCTTTTCATTATTACTGCATATAGTTTGTCAAGAGCTTTGCTTTATTGTCTGTGACAGAGATCACAATGCACATGTCGGCATGAAAAATTACTGTGCACAAAGATTAGACACAAAACATATAATCAGTTCTTGCTCACTGAAAAATAAAGGATTGCAAAAATGAGTTCCACCACAGGAAAGGCAGGGGCTAAATGTTACTTTCCAATTTATTTTTAAACCTTTGCATAGCAGAAATTCACTTCCTGTGAGGAAAATAAAAGTCCACAAATACGAAAAATGGCACTTAAATGGCATTCCTTGTGCTACTGGTGTATCATTTAAGGTCCGGGTTTTGGGCATACCTTCCCACTTACCCATTCTGAACCAAATACAAGAGCTTGTTTATACCTAGCTGAAACCAGCAACAATTTGACCCTGAGTAAAACAGGCAATCTGACCGAGTGCTTACTGAGGCCTGAGTCATCATGTTTTGCAGTATCTGCTAGTAATTTCAGACATCAAACTGAGCATCTCATTTTGGTCTATCAGCGTGTAACTGACAGCCAGAGACCTTCTCTCCCATTTCCCAAACCGGGGTCCAGCAAAAATTTGCAGGAAGGAAACACAGCTGAGAATCAATTATATCACATCAAAACAGATTTGAGATGTATGAAAAGGAAAATATCCACCTAGGTGTAGTAGGTTGACCCTGGCTGGACTCCAGGTACTCACTAAAGCCACTCTCTCACTCCCCTCTGCAACTGGACAGAGGAGAGAAAATATAAATAAGAGTTCATGAGTTGAGATAAGGACCGGGAGAGGTCACTTACCGATCACTGCCATGGGCAAAACAGACTCAAAGTGGGGGTATTAATTAAATTTATTACAAACAAAATCAGAGCAGAAGAATGAGAAGTAAAAAAAAAAACACCTTCCCCCCACAATTCCCTTTTTCCAAGTTCTACCTCTTCTCCTCCAGCCGTGCAGGGAGACATGGAATGGGGGTTGCAGTCAGTTGTGGTTTCTGCTGCTTCTCAGGGAGAGGAGTCCTTCCCCTGCTCCCGTGGGGTCTCTCCCATGGGAGACAGTCCTTGATGGACCTCTCCGGCATGAGTCCATCCCTCGGGCAACAGTTCTTCCTAAACTGCTGCAATGTGAGTCATTTTTCCACATGGTGCAGTCCTTCAGGCACAGGCTGAAGTCCTACCAGGAAAACCTGCTACAGCGTGGGGTCCTCTCCTAATGGGTCAGCAGGTCCCTGCCAGGAGCCTTCTCCATCATGGGTTCAGAACCTCTTTTGGGCATCCACCCGCTCCACCATGGGCTCCTCCACGGGCTGCAGGTGGATCTCTGCACCCCAATTGTCCTCCATGGGCTGCAGGGGCACAGCTGCCCCACCATGGTCTGCACCACGGGCTGCAGGGGCCTCAGCTCCAGTGCCTGGAGCACCTCCTGCCCTCCTTCTGAACTGACCTTAGTGTCTACTTTGTTGTTCACATGTTCTCATTCCATTCTTCTCTGGCTACAATTTTCACCTGCACAATAACATTTTTTTCCTCCCTCTTAAATATGTTATCACAGAGGCATTACTGTCATTCCTGAGATGGGCTCAGCCTTGGCCAGTGGCAGGTCCATCCTGGAGCTGGCTGGCATTGGCTCTGTCAGACACCGGGGAAGATTCTGGCAGCTTCTCACAGAAGCCACCCCTGTAGCCCCCCTGCTACCAAAACCTGGCCACAGAAGTCACCATTATATGAAGTGCTAAATCTCTGTAAGCAAGGGCAGGAAGGAGTAATTCCTGTGGAATGGATTGTCATGTGCAGCTTTGATACAAGATTACATGATAAAAACCAAGATGAATATGATTTTTTAGATGAGTGTTAAAATGGAATCAAAGGTTGTGCCAAGCAACAAGGTCAGAAACTCTAGGGCTGATCTGCTCAATGCATCGTAGTCAGCAGCTAGGACAACTAGGAAAGCAAGGATGAGGAAGACAACAAAGAGGAGGAGATGGATAGTTAACAGGATCAATCTCCTAGTATTTTTTTGTCTAACCCAGACTGTTCCTCACTTCATCCTTTCTCCATTTATTTCTTGAACCAGCCATATGGATGCTGGCTCCAGGCTTTTCTGCCTGTCTCTTATTGCACAGGGGCCTGAGTGGGTTCAGAGATCAGAAAGAAACTCAAGCTCATCTTCCCAGAAAAAGCACCAGGAGCACAGAAGCAGCCTTGACTGCACTGTATAACCCAGCTGTTCTACTACTTACTCAGGTAAAAAAATCCTGCTTGCACCTGATATTTGCATGTCTTGAAAATGAAACCACATCAGCAAGCAACACTGGAGACCTTGCGGGCACTCGCTGCCTTGCCAAGATACACGGCCCTAAGGTGATACATCCCAGCCAGCAGCCTCCTGACAGCAAGCACCTAACCTAAGGACAATTGCTGGGTGAAGAGCCAAGGGGCAACCTTTGCAAATACCATTTACAAAGCACAGTCTCTTTCCCAGTGCAGCCAGTTGCAAGAGCGAGAGAACACCTCCAGCATTATTCCAGGTGGCTGGGAAAATACATTTGGCAACTCCAGAGCAACCTGGCCCTGTATAAAAGCATAAAACTCTCTCAGCAGTTCGAGAAAAAGCTGGCAGGGGTCTGGATTATGGCCCTTCCACAGAACCCATTCAGCTGTAGCTTGCCCTGAGCACCCAGCAGGTTCCAGTATAGCAACCCAGTCCTCTCGGAGGCATAGATCTCTGTAGGTGTTCAGATACCACAGCAAAGGGACAAAGAGGAAGTCAATAAAAAATGATAAATACATTTTAATACATAGAATAAACAAATAATGAGTGAATTAAAGCAGAAATCAGAATGGCCCTAACTTTTACTACCCTGTTAACGTACCCTGTGTTACAGATCTGTGACTGCAGAGGGGTGTTCTGACCCAGGGATGGAGCCTAATGCTAAAAGAGTAAATGTGGTGTGTTAAGAACAATATCCACATCACCTGAAAACCAGTTTATCTGATTTTAACTACTTACATTTAAACTCCCAAAATAGACCCCTCTGACCATTGTTCAATATTAGGCTGTCCCATGCAAACCCAAAACTTTTAAGCTGATTTCATTTGCCATTTGGGTCTCACCCCAAAGGTCTGCATTGGAGAGGATGACTTAAAGGGATTTACAGAGGTGTTCTGCAGTAGCCTGGTCTGTTTTCTAGGAGGCCAGTTCATTGCACAGCCAAGCAGTCAATCCCAGAGCACAAGCCATGACATGAGCAGTTGGGAAGAGGAAATGCTGTCTGCCTCTGCTGGTATAGCACTCCCCTGAAAAACACCTTTTCTCACCGTCTTTTCCAGCTATTGGAAAGGTGCAGTTAAAATCTAAATGGCTGTGCTGGATACCAAGAGACAGCCCCCACTGTACCACATTGGGCAAGGGTCCACAGTTTTTACAAAACTGCCAGCCCATAACTTAGATATTCCCAAACCATGTGACACAGCCAAACATAGACCTTGAGGGCAGCCTGGGAGGTGGAAATGAACAAACCACTTCTTTCCTACAAGGAGAACATCAAAGAGAACAATCATGCAATTAGCAAATAAGTAAATACTTCGAAAAACTTCTGATTCTGGCTGTTGGCCTTGCCAGTTCGAGCGTATAATTGCCTTGTGCAGCCATGGCAACTTAGGAAAGAGAGTCTGTATTTGTAGTTCTCTTACAGGATTTGCCTAACAAGATAAAGGTGAAGGGCACACATGGCCAGCTTGCTCTCTGAAAGAGTCGAGTGCCCTCCCAAACCCTACTGGCCCCAGACCAAAGCCTGACAAGGAATTAACATCAAGCATTTGCTAGAACACCAAAGTGGCAAAAGCACTCATGCCATAGCCTTCCCTATTGATCATTAAACAGAGCTCTCCACTGAAATCCAGGGGCTCTTGCAAATCAATTGCACTGTATGGCTACTAATTTATTCCTTCGAGCAGGCATTTTATGTATGAAAAGAGTGGGCTTTTATTTTCAGTTTTTTAAAAAATACCTATGCTTCTCTCTCATCTGGGCATTTAAATTAAATTAAGTTATATCAGGCTGTCAAAAGCAATGAATGTGAACATTGACTGGAACTGTGTTTCAGTAGGAATTTGCTTTCAGAAATAATGCCATTAATTTGATGTTAGCCATGTGCTGAGCTGTTCAGCTGCCTGTGTGTCTCTCAGGCACTCCATCTAGCAGACAGTTTGCAAGCATGGCCACAAATGTATGGACTCCCGCTGTCAACCCCTCCACGCTAGGAACCTGCCTTTTGTTCTGGTGATAAGTTTGAAATTAAAAGGTTGACTGGGAGCCCAGAAGTGCACAATTAATACTAAGAAACCCCCATTTCACGGAGAAATTGGGGCACTATTTATTTTTAAAACATAGCCATGAGATGGAAATCAAAGCTGTACGTCCAGGCATTTATTTCTGAGTCCTCCCTTGGTCACAAAACCCACAGGTACCTGTACCAGCACCTGCTGGTAACTCCAGTAAAGTCCAGAGAATCCCAGAAAAACAAAACAAGGGGAAGAAAACTGAGGCAGAAAGTGCACAATTTTTTTTGCATTTAATTTTTCTGAGCAAAAGGACCAGCTTCAGGAAAATAGATGTTTTGCAGCTAATGAAACACCTGTGCAAAGCAACCCCAAAACAAAATATTGGGAATAGCTCGCAGCCCCAGCTCCCTGGTGCCCTCTGTGCTGACTCACAGCTGCCCAGACTGCAAGCACAAAGTTAACATCAAAATCATGTCCTTCATCTCAGTTTTTACAACCAAATGTCCCTTAAGTTCCTTAGAACCTTGAAAAGTTTAGTGGCTGATTCTGTTTTGACTGAAGAAAACAGGCACCTGTGCTGGTTTGAGGCTTTTTTGGAGGCAGAGAGTGTTGCAGCAATGTTTCACAAACACAGCTAAAAAAAATACCTACAGCTGTGCTTAGCACTAACTGAAATAATCAAATCAAGATGAAATCAAATTGTGCCAGTCAGAGCACAGCATTTCTGGACAGGTAACAGAGCACCCTCACGAATAGCTCTTGCACACAGCCCCTTATGCCCCTCCTTTCTCAGTAACCCCGTGTCACAAGCACTAATGTCTTAGCAACTAGATGGTGTGCAAATCCTCCTGCTGCAGTGGTGCTGGCCAACATCACCAGCTGACTGGGGACAGGAATCTGCAGAAGCCACCCGAGCTCCCTATTCCTACTGTTCCAACAGGGGCATGACACTCCTCTGGTCTGGCTGCTCTCCTCGCTTCATGCGAGGTGCTGTGGGCAGTTTCTAACCTGTTCACAAGCAACACAGGCCACAAACAACTTCATGATGAAGCAGAAAGCTTTAAGCTGAGACCAAAACCTCCAAATCACATGAAAGGTTAAGTCACAAAAGAAAAGAACTAAAACAAACCGCTGTCTAAACTAAAACAAACTGCTAGGAGAGAACAGGTGTTTAGAAGATCCTTAAGCAAATGCTCTGATTCACCTTATCCCTGTCATTCTGGTTCCTCCCAGTCAAAGGCAAGCTTGCTGGTGAGACTGGGCAGTGAGCTCAGTAAAAGCAGAGCTGAGCCACCCTCTCTGCTTGTGTTCCCCCAGCCAGTGGTTAAAGAGGCTCATGTGGACACAGCAGACATGGACCTCACATTCACAGGGCTCAATTCCCCCGGGAGAATCCCAGCCTTGCCCTCCCAGTGCAGATGTGAAATCAAGTACAAACAGGAGCGGGTATGGTTATTTTTGCAAGCAGCACTGACCTAGCAGGCAGAGTCATGGAAACCAAGCAACTGAGAGGGGAGGAGAAAACCAACAGGGATCAGAAACAGGCATGGGAATAGGAAGAATGGGAATGGAGACACACAGCAAACTGAGTGAGCACTGCACAAAAATTAAGTGGTGCAGGATAGGGAAGGTAGTATTCATTTACACACTCATTGCCCCAAAATGTCAATGAGGCCAACTGAACAAGCATGATTTACAATCCATTACGATGTTATACCACAGAAAACGAGGCTTTTCATCAAAATTTAACTCAGTTTTTAAGCCTGATACAGAGGGCTGTAGTATTAACTCCACAGTTACTGAGGAGGGTTGGAGACAATGACTTTATACTACCCAGTTCAGTACCCACTGAGCCACCCTCTGAAGGAAACTGTCCTTCTGATGCTGCTGGCAGCCCCCAGTCTCAGCCCGTTCATCTTAGACTGCTCAATTAGGCCCCTCAGGCTGTCCAAGTCCCACCACCTTTGTCATTGCTTGAAAATGTAAAAAGGTGCTTTTCAGTGCCTTCATGGAGCTCACCTCCTCCCCACTGCTACCTACACAAGCATCCCCAGGAGCAGAAACCCAGGGACACTGAGTGAGAACACACAGAGCACTTAAATGCAATTATCACCACTCCCCACTCCTTTCAGAAAGACAATAACGTATCAGTAAGGCTCCTCCTGCCAATATCTATGTCTGATCCATAACACAGAGGATGTTGGAGAAAAAACGTCTATATAAGCATTTTTAACTTACTCCTCCAACCATTGTGTATTTTTAATTTGCTCTCACATGAACATAGCCTTTCTGACATCACTAACGCCATCCTTTTCTTTTTGTGATCTAAAAATGAAGAACAGCTGCCACAGCACCAGAATCACTGGTTTTGTCTCTACTTTTCTCCACAAATGGATCCTACCTCTAACTGGGGAAACAACCCATAAGACAGTGACCTTTATCTTCTGCAGGTTTCATCACCTTGCACTTGAATTCACCTGACCCAAATAAAAGAAGACTGTAGCTGTCAAAGATACAAGATTGTAGTTTCCCAATCCATTGTTCATACAGTGAAGCTTACTTGCCCCCACAAGTACTTGGACCTCCGATTTCCCTAGCTCCTGTGCAAGTTTTTGGGAATGCCTCCCACATTTAGGGCTTATGGGATCTACCATGAGATCTGAGGAAGAATAACGGCAGCACAAACACCTGGTCTCACTGAACACCTACAAACTTTCCCTTGAGGCAGTTTGTGCCTTTTCACTAACTGTCCCAGCTCTCCCTGCAGATGCATACTGCCAATAATCATATATGTTAACACAGAGTCTTCACTCCACAGTTCTCTACTGCTAGTGGCTCAGGCAACAAAAATGAATCAATACCACCATTGAGTTAAAGAGCATTTTATTTTAACCACAGCCCTCAGAATATGTAGTGCTGTGGATGAATATTTTCTCTTTTCAATGTCAGGAGGCAGTAAGGGAAGCTAGGCTGGCACAGTGAAAACAGGAAGGGTCAAGCCAGCAAATCACTGCCTGCTGGATTCAGAGTTCGGCTCCCCTGACTACTCATAGAAGTGCAGAAGAAGTCAAAGACCCTGGCTAGCAATGGCACTGTGCACATTCTGACATGTGGAGAGAGGATTCCTATCAGTGCTCAGGAAGTAGAAGGGGAGGACTTGCTATTCATACAGAGACATGCTACCTCCCAGCTTCAGCAAAGCACAGGGGCCAGGTATCACTCGGTTATAAAGTACATTACCAGATCTGACTGAGGCCACCGACAGTGCCAGGGAAAACCCAGACACCCACTCAGCAACCGCAGAGGAGGAAGTTCGGATGGAGCTTTCATCGCCTTCTGAGTTCCCCCAGGGAGCTATCTTAAATTAGACACCCATTTCCCCCACAGGGAGCAGCTTTTGTAGATGCTGGCACGTAATTCACATAACAAAAGGGGCAGTCAGCTTGCCATCAATTATAAGCTCAGCTCGGGAAACTCTGCGTGATCCGCTGACAGTAGCTGTTACAAGCTCAAAATATACCACAAAGGTAATTTTTAGGAGACGTTAAAGCTCTTAGCACATACCATTCAAACATAACCATTTCAGACTAGCACCAATTACAGCTCCCAGAGAACAGTTCAGACACAGTTCAGATTTAACAATAAGAGAATGCAGGAAAAAAAAAAAAACCAACGCATAAGTGATCCTCTCTAAGTTCCCAACATGTACAAATCAGTAGCCTGGTCTCTCCCTGATACTGATAATTCAGAAAAAACTGACTGTGGGTGGAGGCCCCCTCATGCCCTGTCCCACTACGAAACCCCTTAGAAGTGGAGCCCTTCATTCAGACACACACCCCCGTAGGACAGCAACGTGTGCACAGGCTGACAAAATGGGAAATTCCCCAGTGACACAAAGACCCCTGTCTAAATCAACCAGGGAACTGAACGGTATAGGAACACAGCTCCTTTGGGGAAAAATTCCTCTCAGAGCCTGTGGGCACTGAGTTGACACAGACCAACTCTGCATTTGGAGGAAAACAAAGGGCATTTTCTCTACCCATATTTTGATAGTCTTTAAGCAATCACAGCTCCACCAGATCTTTACCAGGACACAGGACACTGATCCACAAAGGCATTCCACAGTTTAAAACACCTTGGTAGGAACCAGCTGTGTCATCTCTGCATGGGTAAGATACAGCAGTATGTGCTAGCTAGGATGAGATGAGCACAGCAAATGCATCTTCAAGGCTGTAAAGTGAATTTGCTAAATATATGCAGATCAAAATACACCTGAAATTATTTTAAAATTTAACATGTATTTTCAATAATAATTGTACAACTGAATATCTCTTATGTTATTTAAGGGCCATTAGGAATCTTCCAAGTTGCATAGAGAGATAACTGAAGTTTTCTAAGCAACAGTCTGACCCTGAGTCCATGAAAAAATGTCCATTTTGTGTCTCTCTGTAAATGAGAAATACTGCACTGCTTAACTGACCACACTAACACGAAGACCACTGTGGCCTTCAGAGTCAGGAATAAATATCCAGGCAAGGCAGTGCAGGACACTGCTAACCCAGGAAGGAAAAGGCCCCCGCACTAGGGCCAGGTGTTGGAGCAGAGGCCCTACCTGGGGAACATGCCCAGTGCCAATCCAAGGGCCCAGATCAAAGACTCCTACCCCTCCAGCACACTGAGCTGCCCAAGCTCTGAGGGGCAGGGCTAAGGCTCAGCTTGCATTATAATGCAACCTGCAACACCTGACAGAGCCAGCTGTTCTTTTTTCATTCTCTGTTAGTACAGCCATTGACAGATAGAAGCAGGAAATGTGTGAACTTCTGCTCAAACTTACACTTTCATTACAGCCTTTTTAATTCCTCTGAATGAGGTCATGTTGTCAGATTGGCACAAACTAGATTCTCAACTTCCAGGTTGTGTTAATTAACTCAACTGCCGAGTACAGCAGTCTTTGATATCCATGTCTCAGATGAAAATGTCACCGTTGCAGGGGAGGGAGGGGATGGTGGCAGAAGTTGCTGAAGTTCCTGTGCCACCTGCAGTTTCTGCCTATATTGTCTCTTCCTCCAAGGGATGGGAGATGACACTGACCCAATTTTTACACAAAGGCAATCGTCCTTTAGTGGGGAGCTATCTACAAACATTCAGTCACCTTCCCCTCGTGCTACCCCTTCCCCTCTTAACAGTACCAACTTTCCAGCACAGTTCTGCAGTTCTCAGGCACACATTCGTGCAGTTCCTTTTCCTCAAGAGGTGAGTATCTTTAATAAACTTGTAACCAACTACCTGCTGATTTTTTAAATAACCTCTTCATAGGTCATAATCTTGCTGCTGCTCAAAAGAGTATTCAGAGAACAAACCCTCTTTGTATTCACACACCATCACCTGAACATCATTAATTACTTTCACAGGTGCATAGTCTTTCGACCGGATGACACACCCACTCAGGAGAGGTTGGTCTTCACACCCAGGTGCCAAAATCCCTGCCAGGCTGGTAGAGAAGAGGGACGTCAGCAGCAGAGGTTGGTCTTCACACCCAGGTGCCAAAATCCCTGCCAGGCTGGTAGAGAAGAGGGACGTCAGCAGCACAGCTGGGGCCCAGGCTGTGACGGGTTTGCCCCAGCGGCACAAGCACAGTGGTGCCAGGTCCCACACAGCTACTCCAGGCCAAATTGGCACAGAATACAACAGTGCTAAACTCATGTGAACTGCATCACAGCTAGGGACAGCTCCAGAGCCATGGAGTTTAGTCCAGATCAAGGATGGGGGACAGTAGGACACACAGGTAAGACAAAGAGCACAGCGGTCACCCCCCATGAGTTAGCATGATTTAGATGGTAACACTCAACTGGGGTGAAGCAGAGGGAATGGAGATTTGAGGCTGGGGAGGAGAGACAGCAAACAGTGAGATGACAGTGAGGCACAGAGGGGTAACTGAGGCAGGACAGACAACTAAGCAGAGGGCTTCACTGAGCTGCCAGCCTACACAGGGAGAGAGCTGGACACCTATTTTGGCAGACTAATGCCTTTTAAGCATCTTGACAAGCCTCCATTTGTGAAGTGACACTAAAATTGTTTTTCCACACAGCATGTCAGTGTGCCAACTCTTGCCTGGGTTCAAAGCCCATGCTGCTGAGGTGGCCTTGGCACAGGGGGCACCAGGCATAGTGGCCCCACATGCTTCTGGCCCTGTCCCCCACCACGATGCATCTTGCCCTGCATGCACAGCCAGCAGCTTGGCATCAGATCCATGGCTTTTGGCAATTTGTCCCATCACTCAAAATAAAAGGCATATCACAAGACTGGTTGCCATCTATCTCTGGCTAATTTTAGTCAAGTTCAAGGATTAAGCAAGGTATCATTCAAGGCTTTTCATGACACCTTTCACTTTTCTAATATCTTTTCTTATGCCAAAGTTACAGTCGCTCTGCATATGTATTTGATGGCCTGTCTCGCCTCCTAGATACATACATGCATGTGGATTTGCACACATACAATCCTAGCAGAACTGAAGGAATAATATTTAGATCTGAAGTGGAGAGAAAAAAAAAAAAGTTTTCATCAAAGGAAGGCACCTCACGGCAGTTGTTCTCTGGATGAACTTTAGTGATCCACTATTTTTGGTCCCACACTGACTGCAGGAGGGTCTTGTCCCTAACCTACTGTTGTGAAACATCTGCGGGAGCAGAGCCCTGGTGCTGAAGGAGAAGGAGCAAAGCAAGAGAATTGGCAGAGACACACGTTTCTGCTCAGATTACTGGCCATCAGCTCTTTCCTCAAGAGCCAAGTGGGTCCCTGGGTCTGCCACATCACCGTGGAAAACACTACAGCCTCATAAAAAGCACCTTCCATGCCAAATATTTGAGAGGGCTTAGATCCACAGCAGCTAAATACTCATCAGCAGGAGGAACTACACAGCCTCTCACAGACCCTTCCAGTCCTATTTTCTATGCACCCAAATAGGTGTAAAGGGCTGGAGAAAAGTCAGACAATTGTGCATGCTCCCTGGATGAACAGGCACTATGAACACGGTTTGGTTTTGCAGGGGCTGTGTGAGGTGGGGAGGTGAGTACTGCTCATCACAAGCACCAGCGCTGCAGGAAGGTGATTGCAGGTCCACGCGGATCCCTGTGCCTGGACAGTTAAGGACTGCCTGACCTGAATGTCTGGACAATCACCTCTTGCCAGTCAGTGGAACACTCCTGCCGTGACACCATTCAACAAAACCCCAGCAATAAATGATTAATAGGGGACAAAGTCTCTCCTCTTTGTCTGACCATCCTGGGACTTCATGCCCTACTACATCTCTTCAGAAACTCACAGTATTATGAAGGAGCAAGAGCTGTGAACCCTGGTGATCTTAGCTCTCCCTTCCCCCCTTAGTCCCTGCTATTGCCAGCATTTGGTGCTTGCAGATTTAAGATTATCTGGGTGGCCTTGATGTAAGTTTTAAACACACGCAAATATTTAACTTGTTCTAAATCCAACTCCTGTCTTGGAATTTTCCTTGGCCAAGAAAACAGTGACCTTGTCAGAAACACCATTAGGGCTTCAAAAACTCACAGGGAACAGCCAGGTACCAGCCAGGTACCAAGAGAGGTCATGCTATACTCGCCGGAGACTGCTCACTACATCCTCCTGGGAGCAATGCTCCATCAGCATGGCTGAGGGCCAAGAAGAACAGGATACTCTAGTTGATTAACTAGTACTCCTGACGGACTGGTATTACACTCCTTCTACCCTAATACAGACTGCTGAAGTAACTTGAGAAGTTTCCATCACTAGATAGTACTGACAAAGTCTCTTTTAGAGAGCTCTGGTTCCTGCCTTTGGGCTAAGGCAAGACAGATAAAAAACAGTGCATTCACCACTTATGAAGGAGGCATTTATCAACCAGGTCAGCAGAGAACAGCACTCTGCTAGGTACAAGAAAGGTCTGCCAATCCTACCTAATGATCACAGGGCTTGGTTCCTGTAGTTTACAAAACACATTGATCAAAACAGCTTTGCATACGGATCACACACTTATACCTCCTCATGTTGTAACTCAATATCATTCAAAGGACTCTAAATCCCCTATCCCAGAAAGATCTTGCAACACCTCCACATACAGAGGAGCCCTGGAGGGCCAGGAGCACAGGCTTTGCCCTGGAAGCAGCTCCCAGGCTGGGAGATTCCCCAGCACTCACCACTGCATTCAGAGCACACAAAAGGCCTGCGAACAACCTGCACTCCCATGCAACTTCTCCATACTCTTCACAGACTCAATAAGGAACAACCTAATCTTTCCTTTTCTTCATCTTTCCCTTTACTTTTAAATAAACTGCTCAAACTAAGCAGGTTGGTATTTACAAGACTAAATGGATGTTGACCTTGATGGACCTCTTCGCTTTCTCTCTAGCACTCTCAGAAAGCCAGCTGTTTTGTATTATTTTTCTTCTATTTGTCCTTCAGCTCACGTGTAAGAGACCAAGCTGATCCAGTAACTATGCGAATAATTAGAGCAGCTCTGCATTTCACTATACGTTTGTAAAATCTATCAATCACAAATTTACTGGCTTGGCCAATCTCAGCTGCAGCTGAGCAGGTCTCAGCTAAAGGCAGCAGATCCCTCAAAAGGAGCCAGGGCACACAGCTTAGAGAAGTTTAAAAGTTTGAAACACTACTGAACTGCATCAACAAAGGAAATGCAAACCATGTGGGGACTGGACAGCAGGAAAGACATTCAGTCTCTCCAGAAAAAGAGCCTTTGGGGTAACCACATTCAAAAATATATTTACCGAGATCTGGATATGAGTAGACATGAGTACACATAGAATAACACAATTAGCCCTGCATTTAAAGGCACAACCACACAAACCACTCCTGCCTACTGCTCTTGCTGGACTATCACTGTCAAAAAATGAGAGCAAATAAAAAGAATTGCTAGAACACTATGGCTTATGTTCCACCTGTTTTTGCAGTTTCACAAATTGAGCACCAATGTGCTTATGTCCACAGAGATAATGCTGGGAAAAGGAGGGAGATAAGACAGAAGGAATTTTTTGGGGGTCAGAGGAAAGCCTGACTGACACTTACAGTGAAAGAAATAAGTGGCACATAGAATGCAGCAGATAAGATAAATTGTCAAGCAAATTCTTTGGCAGTAATCATATAACGTAACAGAATATATTGTTACCATTGTGCTTAATCACATATAATATTCCTAAGATGCTGCCAGGTGGCTCTGTTGTCCACTCTGTAGCATGCCAAGGAACAAAGCCATGGCTCTTGCCTATTGCAGGAAAAAGGACTAATGTGAAAAGACTGAAATAAATCTCTCTTACGAGATACTTTTAGAGTACTGTAGAGTATCCATTCAAAAACACTTCCACAGTGCACTATAATAAACCTTAAATTAATGCTGTGAATGGACCTAGTTCTGCCAAAGATTATCAGAAGTTCTGTGTTTAAGGTGCTTTAGAATAACAATCACTGTCCAATATGCAGCTTTTCTTCCTAAAGAAAAGCAGCAACTTACAGTGATGCTAAATTCATCTCATGTTAGGTGAAGCCAGATAGTCTTGTATGTACATCTTTCAGAAACCTGGCTTTAATCTCTCCAAGTAGCCTTAAAGGGGCTCTGAAACCCAAGTGAGCGGTCTGGATGCTGCAGATCTCCCAAGCAACTGAAGGCTGATTGTCACAAAAGACTGAGGCAAAGAACGAAGTCATTTGTGGACATCATTCTGAAAAAGTGCTATTTGTGCACCGTTTTGCTGCATAAAATCACTTACACCAGAGCTAACATTGATCACAATGACACCATAAAATTGTGGATTGCTCCCCCAAAGAGTAAACCGCACTAGCAATTTAATAATTGTATGCCTTCTGCATTCAGCAACCACTGATATATCTAATCAGCATTAATTTAAATGCAGGATAATTAACACATACACTCATGGATGAGTGTTGAAACCACCCTTGAAAATGTAACCACTTGATGTCTTGTAGCATGTACTAACAGTTGGAGTCCTAGTAAGACAGAACACATGGCAGCAGAGGAGAAATCTTATCATGGGCAGCAAAAAAAAAAAATAAAAAAAACATGTGCATTTCAGAGAAAAGACTAGAATCAAACATTTGGGTGTTTTCCCTTTCAGTAGAAGACCAAAACAGTAAATACCACTGTTTCTTTTTCTTCTTTGTCTATACGTAAGTCAGTATGTTGGTATATTAACTATCCAGGTATTTACCATCAGCACGCAGGCAAGTACCCCGTGATATTGCTTCTAGACTTTGTATGTGCTGACCCACCAAAGCACAAATAGCCCAGGAAAATACGTCTGCAGACAATCAAAGCATGTCCACGTGAGAGCAATAATTCTGAACCATAGCCAACATATTCACACTTTGTTTGACTTACTTGACAGGCTCTTGGGATTCACGCAGATCCCAACTTCTTTGCTCAAGTAAACACCTCCTGGTAGTCCGTGACAGTTTTGCCTCAGCAAGGAGAGTAGTTTTGCAGGCTACAAGTTTTTTTCCCCAAACATTCTCAAAAACTCATAAAGCAGTCATTGAATCAGTGGTTTGCACATGTGACAGATGCTGAGAGTGCCTCAGTTACTGGAAAATGCTTGGTACAAGATCCCACGGGAAAGGCGAACGGAGTGGGCAGAAGAGCCCCAGGAGAGGTGGCAGCTGGTACTGTCCCGTGCCAAGAGGGCCAGGAGCAGACCCAGGCTGGCTCATCATGCCCATCACCCACACATATGTGAGTGTACCTGACCTGAAAGCCACCTAGTGCTCTACGGTGGCACTGAGTGCAGGGTTACAGCTCAAGGTCAAAACTGCCCTAATGAGGCTTCTCAGCTTCTGCCTCACAGGGCAGGCAGGAGGAGCCCCTGCCTGCTGCAAAAGCAGCCACACAGTCAGAGGGGAGGTGACACTGTCAGCAGAAGGCAGGAGGAGCACCAACATTTGGGGAGAAACAAGCACGAGCCCACGCACCCACGTGAAAGCCTCTGCTCAGTGAAATGGATAGTGCCTTGTTTTAAAAACAAGAAATAACTCATGAAAATGAATTATGAACTTGTGTGACAAGAGAGGGTCAGACCAGAACAGCTACCCCAGCTGAGCCGAGCAGCTTTGCAGGTCGGTTAGGGTGAAAAGAACAGTTCACAACACCATGGAATCCATGAGGGGGTAAAGACAAAATTCCTTTTGCTACCCTTGCATTTTACTGGAACTCAATTAAATACAGAGAGGAAAACAAAGATATAGAGCTGGTACTGCATGTAAACAAACATGAAAGCGAGACTAAATTTGGGAACATAACAATTCCTGTAATATCACTGTGAGAACATGAGTCTTCTGTCTAGAGTACCCTAAGTTATGCTTCTCAATATTACTGATTGTGAGCCTGACAGTATTTTACATAATATGTGACATTTTAAAAATATGCATCCATGTCAAAGCTGACTTGTTAAGACTGTCACCAAGTTATAACATCCATCTTCTTACTGACATTTTTACCTTCTGGCAAATGGTTTGTCTTTATTGCGGGTATTACTAATATATAATTACGTTTATATAAACTAAGGAAGAAAATTACATACTATTTTGATTCACCTCTTAAAAGTACCCCAGGGCATTTTTAAACATGAAGAATTTATGATTTTTATAAAATACACTTTAATCTTGCACTCTGTAACTATTTAATTATTTTGCCAGTAGCAATTTCTTATTGCATCTCCTCTTTGTATTCAAAGCTTACCTACTGCAATGAGACTTTATAAAGAAACACATTAATTAAATATGCCTTGGCTTCACTAGCCTAGGAAAAGACTATTAATCATCTCACAGGCACAAGCACAACATAATACCTGCTATTTTGCTCATGGGCACCTCACACAAACCGACTCCTGCTGCATGATGTAATTGCCTTCAACAACCTTGAGCACATAAAGAGGCTTTCCCTCATCAGGAATCCACTCACCTCACATACTGTGAAGCAGGTGATGCATTTGTGAGATGTTAGGGGCTGGTTTTTTTCCTTTTTTACAACACTATACCAATATCTAGTGAAATACATTTGCAGTGTCCACCATGCCACTGGACATATGGGGACATCAAAGGCTTGAGTGGGGCAGGGTTGTTGGTCTCTCCTCACCAAATCCTCCTGAGGAGCACTCACCAACACTGAGGGGAGTCAGTGCCAAACATGAGATGCAGCTGTAACCAGCAAATAGGTTTAATAGGGGCAGGGTCACTGAAAGACAGTACTTTTTAAGGGGGGAGGGGGGAAAAAACAAAGAAAAAAGATGTACAAATTAGAACAATGACAGATGGTCTCAGACACCTGAGGTATAACTTCATTCCCAGTTTTCTAATGTCTGACTGAGTTGGACTTCAGTCAGAATGAAAAGACGTTTCATGTGCATTCTGTTGTCACAAACTGTTAATATTTTATTGTGTGACAAAGGTAGAAAAGAAGTCGTGGCTTAGAAATGAAACAAGTCAATTATTCCTTGACCTTGACTAGATGTTTTGAAAGCTCTTCGATATGTTTACAATATGTGCTAGGCAGCCATTCCTTTTCATGGAAAATGTTTCTCTGATACCCTACTTGTACCTTCATTACTCATAGGTGCAAGCTTCTCACTTAACAAACATCTAGAAACTGGAAAAGTTTAGAGTAACTCTAACTGTATTTAGAGTGACTCTGAGCATGAGGCATTTATTTTACCTAACACAGCTAAAGGTATTCAGAATAATATTCAGAACTGCCTAGTGTGCTTTTCTTTTTGGTCCTCTTTAGCTACTTGTCTTGGTATTCTGTGTGGAATAAGTCAGCCCATTCCATAATGTTGGAACCGGTTACCTTTTCAGCAGAGGTCCTATTAACTGAGCCAAAACTCATCCCACTCCTCACTTTCCCTCGCTCTCATGGCGAATCAAGGTATGCAAGAAAACACAGGTGCCCTGAGTCTTCTCTAACCCTTCTCTACTTCCAGTGGCCTCTCCCCCCACTTTGGCCCTTCAGCCCCTCTGTTCCCAACTCCTTTTTCCCTATCCTGCTCAAGATATATTAGTGCTCTTTCCAGCACCACAATGCTCATGTATGCATCTCCTACTGCTCTTGCTACCACTGTTGCACGCTACATTTAGGGGTATATTTGATGAGGAATTTACTAAAAATTCCCTCTCATCAACTGGCTTGCTCCGGGATGCCAGCCAAGTGAAAGGCACTGGGAGGTAGCAGGGAGATGCTGTCAGACAAGGCAACATGTTTAACGGGAGCTGGAGGAAGGGAGCAGCACACACAGAGCAGGGAGAAATTAAAGTGTGATCTATCAGAGCAAAGTGGGAAATGAGGCTGTGAAAGAAGGTGTGAGTTGAATGCTAACAACCTGAACGCTTGGCTCAGGCCTCCTCCTCGCTTTCGGCTGGGGCTGTATCAAGATCCCCTCCTTTTTCCATCTTTGGCTGTCCTTGGGTGTCTTCACCCAGGCTCAGTCATATACCTACTGTGACAATTCCGGGTTGATTGGTGCTGAACCAGTAGCTAAAGCCTGGTGAGTATCAATTACACCACATGGTGCGTCACTGTGCAGCCAGTACGGAGGGATGAAAATCCCCTTTTCAGCTGTTTGGGCACTGCTTCACTTCTGAAATACAACCCTGGAGGATCTAAAGTCTTCCTCATGTTTTTTCATGACAACCTTTCCCACCCTGTCCCTTCCCAAAGAGATGCTCTAGTTCTCATTTTACACAACAAGTATCTGAGACACAATGACCTCAGACAGATCATTTTCAGGATGAGTGGGGCAGAACAGATAAGAAAGCCAGGTCCCTGAGCATACAAACCACAAGCTTTGTTTTCTGTTCAGGCTCAAATTCCCTTCCACAGCTTCCAAATCAGAGGTGTAATTAGGTATATTTGATAAATATCAACAAGTGGGGGTAATTTATATATCCTATTAAAAAAAGAACATGTTGTTTCAGTATTAGTAAGAGAGTACAAACAGATGAGCTAAAAGAGCAAAGGTTTGCTTATGAGGTTAATAGGAGACATGAGGTGATGCTTTCTATGCTTACCTTCAGCACTGTGATATTCCATGCAAAACTCTCGATGGCTTTGCTTAATTTTCTTCCTTTTAAACCTTCCTTTGTCCCAAGGTTATGAAGCTCTTCATGGAATTCCATTCCTAAAAATACAGATTGCACCATCACCCAGAGCATGATTGATCTTCCCTATAAAACACCGAGTGAGCATTTTCAGACTTGCAGCTGGTACTACCTACAACCTCTTTGTGTGCTTCCCTCGCTCCCTTTCATGACTCCATCCTAAGAGAGCATCTTCCAGAATAAAAGTGTCAATGTGCAATCTTGGGGCTGTGCTTCCGCTTTGCATGTGACTCTCCTTGCCAGTGCTGGGGTCTCACACAGGCACATGCCTGGCCCCCTCTCACACTGCCTGCAGTCTGCATTGCTGCAATATTGCAGCAAAAGGCACTGGCTCACAACTCTCCTTGCACAGATGAGTTTGCTCCTTGGAAGGCTGTCTGACAGACGTGGAAGATACCTGTTCTGCACAGCAAATGCAGACCCCAACACACATCTCATTAATCTTAATCACAGTCATACAGAAAAGCCCTTGTACTTCACAATGATAAATTATGTCAGAAACAGATAAATCTAATCACAGGATTGCTATTCCTGCAGTGCAGAAAACTGAGACTTCCAACCACACCCCTGTTACATTTCCTTGCTCCTTTCTGTGGCAAACGTCTGCAAATCTGGTGCTGGATACAAGAATTCAAGAAATCCATGAGCAGATTAAAAACCTTTAGGTATCAAACTGGCCCACCAATTTCACAAGATTTGCACAGTGTATGCAAACATTTCTCGGAGTCTGGTATGATTAAGAGACAAAATGGAGACAAAGCTGCTTGAGTTCCCTTAATTTGTACCTTACAAAGGCCAAATTGGCACCAAATCACTCCAAAGCATCAGAAGCCCAACCTGGCTGAACAAACCAAGTGCCATCTCCAGTTGTTTCATAGCTCTCCCTCCCCTAACATTTTAAGGTAAATGTCACTCGCAAATTCAAGCTTTGCTGAAATTACGTCAAAGAAATGCCTATTGAGAGAACATCTGCAAGGTGTAGATGCAAAGGGCTGCTTAGCAGGTTGCTGAAGGACAGTCCAAGGCAGGCTTGCACTCAGCACAACTTGCCCAAAGTAATCCTGGAAGACTGAAAATAAGTTTTTTCTTGCCTTGTGGTGACTCCAGGAGCTCAGTAACACTGAGGCAGTTCAGCACCACACAATGCAAGATTTCTCTACTGTTCATATTCCAAAACTTCGCTCACTCACAAGTTTTGCCTGTAAAGGGTAAGAGAGTTCCTGCAGTACATCCTTCAGAAGATAGTCTAAATAACTGCACCCCAAGCAAGACTTCCTTTTAGGTGTGCCCCATGCCAGCTGAATTACAAATCATTTCACTTCAGTTAGGTTAGGAAAACCTTCAAATGACTCTCTTTGTCCTCAAAAAAAATATGAAGGCTAATGGATCTTAGCTCCACAAGGGCAGCCCTGCCTTTATGCAGCATCCTTTAAGTATTTTTCCCTCTGGACCTCACTTCTCCATCTCTAAGTTGGAGACAGTGCTGCCTCAGAGAAAGGGAGCCAAAAACATTTGTTAGGCTGTGGGTAGCAGCACCAATGAAAGCATTTGTCAGGTCAGTCCTCCAAGCTGCTGCTGACCCCTGTGCATTGGACTGAGCCTGCACATTTAAAAAACCAACAAAACCAGCCACCTGAAAAACCATCCCAGAGAGTGGTCAGGACCCTGAAGCACAGGGAAGTCAGACCAAAACAGGCTGTTATGTGAAGCACAGGTCTGGTGGGAACACATGTTCAAAGGGAGCAGAACTGGGGTGAAGTGAAGGACTATGTCACAGGCAATTGTACTTCTGACACTTGTCAATTTTGAGTGGTTCATCTTGCAACGTTGAAAATGTTATATAACAATTTGCCTGGGTAACACTTGCAACAAACTACTTGGCATTTGAGTGCACTGAGGGATATTCTCTCTCCTAGTCCTTTCCTCTGTCTAAATCCTCAGGCTGCAGAGAAGCACTTCACATCTCTCCAGCTGTCTTCTCAATCAGAAACAGTATTTTAAGTCCAACAAAGCAAAACAAATGAAAATACAAGTGGATACAGCAGCAAAGAGAAAAACTTGAAAAAATTCCTCTTTTTCTAGAGGGAAGGAAGGAGAGAGGAACTGCACGGAACTCTGGACAGTGTGGTGGCACAGTACTGCATCAGGTTCTCTGTACACATCTCCAGCCCCCTGCTCACAAAGACACCAAAAGTGCCCAAGCAAGTGTTGTGGGTTCTTCTCTCTTGTGCACAGAGCAAGCTGGGCAGAAAGGTGGCTGATGCTGCTGAGGGCCTGCATAGTGTAAAGTATTGCTCTTAAATTATACCACCTGGGGAGACCCTCCTGGTGCTGCATCTTCTCATTACTGTCCCGTTCCTAAACCCTCTGCACACAATGAAGGCTTTGGACTGAGGAATCCTATGCTGCTTATGCAGATACACAGAACCCAAGGCACGATGCAATGATGAGGGCCCATGAAATCCAGTGAGACATCACAAACAGTGCCAGCATGGCTAAAGAGAAAAGACTGGGTTCCACCCTGCTCTTGTGCCACACAAAAAGCAGTTAAATGCTATTGTTGAAACAGTTTCCGAATTCCTTCTAGTTAAAAAGATGAATTAAAATATTTACTGCAAAACAGCTGTTTCATTCATTATTTACATTTAGTAGAAGCAAACGGCTGTAGATCACTTGCCAAATCCAAAAATGCCTATCAGAAACAATAGACTTTATTAAATGCAGTCACAAGTGTTTGCGTTACTGACCTTCAAGGCTTGCTATAGGTTAGGAAAGGTACAGCTGTACAACTAAATCAACTGAAAATATATTTAATTTCTGCAGTGAAAACTCCTAATGGGAATACACTGCATGTATTTAATCAGCATGGTTTCTGACACATGAAAGCTGATGGATTTAGTTGTGGAGGATTACCACCGCCAAATGTGGACTCTCATCTCTCCAACAGGGCTTATTCTTGTGCATCAGTGGAAACTACAGGAGACATTTCCCAGCTCAAAGTCTAACCTGCTATCCTGAACGGTGATGAAGAGAAGTTTGCATGAATAACCTGAACTGAGAAGCACAGACACGGTGGTGATTTCTATCATCCTGAAACAGGAGTGTGAACCTGCGGCAGAGTAGACAGCACACAGGTGACCACTTCTGAAACCACCTCTTCCACTTCTACTGGTGCATACTAGACAGAGCTCTAGTTCAGACAAAGACCTCAGTACAACACACCAGCAAATATAAGATCTACTTCACACCTACTTACAGTGGTTTGTGCCCATACACCTGATAAACATAATGTAGAGCCACACATACTCACTGTGATACAACAGAATAATATTGGCTCAGGTGTAAACCAAACCTAAGCAGCAAAAGAAAGGAAAGGCAGGCAACACAGCTTATTCCTGTAGTTATCAACACCTCTTGCCTCCTCTGTGTTCAAGGGAACAGTTTGAACTGTTAGGGGTAGACAATGGCACTCAGTAAAGGCAGGATGCCTTCTCACCCCCTCTTTCTAATTGAATGCCTTTCTAGTTCATTTGACTAATTTAAATGCTGTCAGACATTTGAGAGCTATAGAGCAGATGGAGAAATAGCTTTTAAGGTGAAAGCTGAATATTTTTCCCTGTTCCCATGCCTGCATTGCTACTGGAAGATGAAACTTCAGGAGTATAGAGTATGCCAGGGAAAGACTGGAATGCTCACTTACATACTAGGGAACAAATATTACTGACAAAGTGTAAGTAAATTGTGGCATATTGTTTCCCATCTTCCATCCAGAACTGCACAATAAAGATGGATTACCTGCTTTCTGGCACTGAACAATCTTGTCGTGAGTGATGTCTGCTGTCTCAATGAGAACTCTGCTCTCTTGAATCATCTGTCCAAAAAAAAAAAAAAAAAGAAAAAAAACCAGCATTACAAGGGTCTCCTGCAACATCTAGACCACAGAAAAGTACAAAGATTGAAACTTGGGAGGAGGTCTGCTCCGCAAGTAACACTATGAAGACTGGATCCTTCCTTCCTTCCTTCTTCCTATCAAAGCTCCGAGATCTGTATCAAGATAAGTGTCAGTTGCTCAGAAAGTGTTTTGCTCCAAAAGTTAAAGAACAGCTGTTTTATATCAGCGAAACACCACTGCAAATAACATGAAGGAAACACAAGTGATTTCAGAAGAAAGCAAAGTTAGCAGACAAAATTCATTCCATGTGAAATTATTATAAAAATTTCTAATTAGTACTTTTTGTGAAACAAAAGGAAAAATAAGTACAGTCTTTGACATAAGTGGTTATAAAAATGTTACCAAGTTATGAATGGAGTTGATCTCAAGAGGTATTTAAGCCTGTACTGAACTTCATGCCCTACAACAGTTCAGACAGCTACAGTATTTCTTGAGTTTCTCTTTGGAGAAATTCAGATCCAAACCTTACCTTATCCTCAATATTTCTGTTGAAGTTTAACGGAAAAGGAAAAAAAACCAACCCAAAACAAAACAAAAGACGCAGTTTCAACAAGCCTACTCAGAAGTTTTAGGAGATGTCCATATTTATGCATCTTCCCAGAGCAGCCCATTATCAGCAAACAAATGAAAAGTCCATTATGTGACAAGTTTCCTGAGCCTCTCTGCTTGCAAGTACTAATCTCCTTTGATGGCAACAAGCTTCCAAAACCCCTCAGAAGCCCAGGCAAGCAAGAAAATTGTTCCAGTGCAAAGGCGGTACATACATCTGTTATAGAAGGCAAGAACACGCTGTATAACAAACTATGGCTGAGAATAATCTCCCTCTCCTGGGATGTACACCGCAAACCTCAGTCAAGTCCAAACAGCATGAGAGTGGTGCCAATTAGAAATGAAGCAAACTGAATACTGCCTAACGTTACAGCCTGAAATTACAGAAGCTGCCATCTGAAAGCTTTGCCAAAGTGCTGCAACTGCTAAAAGCCTTCCTACTTTCAAACACACCAAACACAAAAACACAACCGCTAGGTTTTGATGGTTTTAGTGGGAGACAGCATAACAGTATTAAATTAACACTTGCAAATTAGCACTCGTTGTTTTAATTAGACACAGAGGAGGAGAGATGTTTCCACTTGCCACACCCAAACTCCCAAAATCTGGAGAAATTTAGATCCAAATTTTGCTCCTTGTGCCACCTTTATTTCTAATTACATGCATTAAGATCGGCTGCATTTAATAAAAGTACCTATGCCTTTGCTTTGGTATAAAGAACACGTGGAAAACAAAACCCATTATCAGCTTCACAGGAGAGTGAAAAAAGCATGATACACCTACAGAGTGCAAAATTGGTTTTTTACAGAACATGCCCAGTGGATATGCCTGAGATTGAAATTACTTTTGATAGTATCCTTTGCCTTTCATTCTTATTACTTGCTTGTTCATGCATCATGTTGATTTTTTTCCTCTTTGATATTTTCACTTGTCATCTAAAAAAAAAATGACAATTTCTACCCACACTCTGGCTTTTCTGTACCACAGCACATTGCTGTTTTGTGCTGAAGGAGCCATTCAGCTGGCAACTGCAAATGCTGAAGTTGGTTCCGAGCAGTAAAGACAGTGAGAGTCCCAAAAAAACGTGCAAGCCACTACAGAGGCAGCCAGAGGCCAAACATGCATCTCTTGCACATGCAGACATGGGCTTGTGAGCCAGTGCTGGCACTGCCCGGTCCAGCCAGGCGTTACCAGCATCTTCACGGCAGCTACATCCCATGTACCTGTCCCCCTGGACTCGGGTCCCCATTGGGTCTGTGCCTGCACTTCCTACCCAGCAGCAAGGTAAGCTGGTGCAGGATTTCCAGAGTGTCAGACTTTCCCGTGCTCAGATCCCTAAAGCAGAATGCGACTTGTGATATGCACCCATACACACACACACACACACACACACACACACACACATATATATGGCCACAGGAATTATCCTACCACACACAAAAAAGCAAGCTTGAGGATCATGCTACTATTGGACCCTCTCCTGGGAGTTTCTGGCAGGCCTGTTTTAGGATTCTCAGGCATGAAGGTATTCTATTCATTTTTTAAGAGAAAAGTGGCACTAGGATGTCAATTATCCCTTACTGCAGAGTAGGTAGAGCAGCCTTCCACTCCTTTGATGTTGACATCAAAGTCTCACTGCTCTCAGCTCAGCAAGAACAAACAATTAAAACCAGATCATACAGCAGAATTTAACCTGTTCCTGTCTTCCTGCTCGGCAGTAATCTTCACAAAAATAAGCAGCTTTTGTAGCTTTTGTCCCACGGCAAACCCTAAAAGCGGTTTCAGAATTCCTCAGCTCAGTGAGGGGGTTAGGGGACAGCCTTACCCTTAGTGACAAACTGGCATCCTCTCTCACACATTCCTCTAGGAAATAATGCACTAGGTAGAAAAAATACACTCTGGGCCAATTATGATATATGATTTTGGCTGGCCCACCATATCTTCGCCACCTGTGATAACAGAGCATGCAGGACCTGGTATCTCTACATGACAGGCCAGACTCTGCTCCCAGCAAGAGCTGTATGTGCAGTTTCAGTGGGCACAAGATCCTGCTTCCCAGCGGTGCCGTAAAAAAATCCTAACAATAGGCTAGTGCAAGGACAAAGCCTAGATGGTCACCATGAAGGACCAGAGACTGACTCATACAGACAAGAGTACAACAGGCAAGTAATTGCCATCCAGGAATAAAGTTATAGCATAGGGTCATGGCATCTGGATACACTTGTTATTTCTTGTCACTGGTTCTGAATTGAGTCCATGGTTTCCCAGTCTGAATGATCCCTTGCTTTTCCAGCTGCCATCACACCCAAAACCCTGCTTGGAGATGTCACCTGCTTCTTGCAAAGTAGGTGACAAAAACCAGAAGCCCTAAACGCAACACAGAAGGCGATGAGATTTTCTGCTGAGAAGGTAACTCCATAAACCACATGACAGCCTGAGATTTTCAACCCCAGCTTTGCTGGTAATGTTTCAAAACCCACCAACCTGCCTCAAAAGTGGAGAGCAAGCTTTCTGATGTTCGCAGCATGAATTTCCATGCACCTTTACTCTGCTCAGACCCGCACTGAGCACTGTAGGCAGCTGTGTAAGCCCCAGCCATCTGGCCAGAGCCCATCAGGCTGCTGATTAATGTCAGCTCCCGAGCAGCAACTCACTTCTGCGAGTGACTCGCACTCAGAGAGAGAGAGAGAGAGAGATGTCCTGCTCCCTCAGGAAACTTGTGTTCCACCAGAGTGTGTTAACTCCTCAACATGGAGCTTCAAGGGATTGACCTCTGAAAAGCAACCTTTAGAGGATGGATGCTGGTATCTGGGTCCATTTGGACTCAGTGAAGAAATTTTAAACAGCTGCTGAAGCTGGCAGGATTGCTTAGGACGACTTGTATTTCCCATGTCAGAAAGAAGGTGATACACTTTACAGAGTGATGTGTTTAATGTAACTATAGGGGTGAAAAATTGGACAAAAAAAAGAGTGAAAAATCTGATTATGTAGGTATAATATTCAGTAATTATATTCAATAATATATCTAATAACATAGGTAAAATAATTCAGTCCCTATTGTATAGGGACTGAAAAAGCCACCTTGCTGACCAACAGTGTATACCCATGAGAATAAGCAGAAAGGAAGAAGACTGAACGGGAGAAACCACTTCATACCTGGACATCATTTGGGATTCTGCTAATTTCAGTACTGGGCCCAGCATCCCAAGGGCTGAGACACACAGGGAGGACATGGGGTTCCTCCTAGAGCTCTGTGGGGACAAGGGACAGCCGCTTCTCACTTCAGGGAATGCTGCCATGTTTCCATGTTTCCATGGCAGCACGGACACAAAGATTTTTGCAAGTCCTGGAGGTGCTAACCCTCCTGGAGAGGCTGCAGCACCAGAAACACTCACACAACAAGAAGTGAATAAGGGCCTGTTTGGACTGACAAAAGATGCACATGGCACGAGTCCCAGAACTACATGTCACGTTTAATAAACTAATAGAAATGAAGAATACAAAGCCTCATCTCCATAGGTTAGTTTTTTTCTGCAAAATAGCTCATTTAATTTAATTGAATTTAAATATTATTATGCAATGCTGAAAGCAAGAAGCATAAACTTGATTCATTTCCATCTACGTGAAGCAGCCTGTTACAATCATGCTTGATTCTCAAGAGCATAGGAAGCAAGAGCTGCCACAAACTCAGGAGCTCTCTCTTTATCCAGTATATGAGACTCAGAAAGTGGAACAGACGACAAGCTGAAAATATAACTGACCTGTCTCACTTCAGTGTCTAAATATAGCATGGAATATCAAATTTAAAATCCCATTGCTTCATGCACAGAACAATGCTTTATTTTGTCACTTCTGTTAAGTGTTAATTACAAAGCTAAAAAAAATTTAAATGAAATTTAATATATCTTAATGCTGAGGGCATCATATTACTCACATGAAATTAACACGGTTATTTATTACCTGTATTAAAGGCAGTTTAATCATACGATCAGTATAAACTGAACAAAAATGTTCTTTCTTTTTATTTTTATGAACTCCTGTGCTAAAGACCAGTTTCTTCTTTTCATTACGAACTATTCTACAAACCGAAAGGGAGAGAGGAAATTAACACAGCAGAGTCTCACCAAAAAAAGGCAAAAAAAGACAGGAAAATCTCCTGCTGGCAAATTAAAGCACTGCTCCTGCTGGAAAGATAAATGCTACAAAAGGGATGTTTTAAGGAATCCTCTCATAAATATTCAAAATTTAGAACAGAAACTGACTGAACATCGAACTAGAAAGCAGCCTTCTCTTAGGTGTCTGCTCCTGGCCATTGTCCCAATCTCCTATGCCTTTCACTGACAATATAGAATTTTTCCTGGGTAAGAGGTACTATATTGTGCCTCTATTGCTATAAAAAAAAAAGCACAGAACAACCAACCAACCACAAAAACAAACAAACAAAACCCAAACCAAAGCCATCAATCAAAAATAAAAGAGGTTGCGAAAATAAAACCAATTCAAAAAACAGCTGAGGTGCAAACTGAGCTCAAGAAATTTTGAATTGTGCATGTGGTGCCAGGCCGTGGGAAGGAGCGCTGTCCACCAGTCTGTCCAGCACCTTGTCTCTGGCCCAATATTCTTCAAGCCAGATTTCTGTATCTGAGCCTTTTCCTGCAACAGCCCAGTACGAGGAACAGCTATCAAGGACAGTAGCACGAGCTGGAAACATCTGAAATACCTTCCTGACATAAACTGCAGAGGGAACTGAATAAAATTCACCTAAAGTTCCAATTTCATGTTTTCAGTTAGAGATATTTCTGGGGAAATAGAGAGTCAGAGTGTCGCAGGATGTGTCCTGTGCGTGAAGACCAGCCCAGAACAGGAGCAATGGAGGAACAGGGGGAGAGGTCAGCTTTCAATATGATTGTGCTAAAACAGAATAACTGAAGTACCCAACTGGAACTTTAATTTTCAAGAAAAGTTCTGATCTGACTGTTTTCAGGTTCTGTTTCAGAAATTACTGAGGGACCTGGGCTATCAGAGAGAAACTGTGAGAGTGGTGGGTAAATACGAGAGAGAATTATAAGAAGTGGAGAAAGAAACAAGACTTTCCTTAATAACAGAAAAAGAAACAGCCTTTCCCAGTTTATGTCCAATTTTGGATGGAAAACTCTTTAAAATAAATAAAAATTCAAGACAATGTCCATGTACTGGACTATGTTTGACGTCAGTGCCTTATGACTCTTCCCTGGCAGTGGATGCTCTGCTCTGCAATATCCTTGTCTTCAGCTGCTTAGAGGATTGTGAAAAATGTTCCTTTGGGGATGACTCTGTCCCAGCTGAGGTATGAATTTCAGTGGAAATGCTCACAAAAATCCATTTAGTCATTTTGCATTTACATAAACTGAGAAAAAGGACTTTCTCCTTGGGAATAAAGAGCTTTCATGCCTGCATCAAGACAAAGAAACCCAAAAGAACTGAATATGAAAAGAACATCAGACAAAGAGCAGCTCCTCTGCACACAGCAGACTTCTGCGAGCATGCATGGACTGATACCCCTGTCAACAAAAACACTGCCATTAAATACATTGACTTATTTCCCAGCAGCATCACAGATATTTCCTCTCCTTTCCTCAAAAATCCCCAATCCATCCCCATGTTGGCTGAAACATTCTTAACTACCTTACCACCTCCAAACAGCACCTACAGACACCCTGTCCTTCCATAACTGTCTGCTCCAACAGAGCAAGATCAGTTCCAGTAAAGAGGCTTGAATACAAATAAAAATATTCATGTCAACATGAGTTTATATAACAAATAGCTTCATTGTTCAACTTTTTTTACACTTCTTGTTATTTATGATTTGAAAACTTTTAAAGATCCTTGAACATCTTATTTTAATTTTCTCGAAAAAATTGTGTATGCATGTGAGCAGAGAGGCTGAGTAAAACCAATAAAATTTATTATCACTTGTTTATTGCTTTTGATTTTCAAATGATTCAATCATTTGATCTTGGAGGAAAAATAATGCTGAACCAATAACTGAAAACAAAGTGCACAAGTGTCCCTGAGATCATGCATGCTTGCATCTGCACATGAATATATCGTGCAGACACAGAAATCACAATCTGTTTCCAAACAATTCTCAACCAAAAAAAATCTTAACTTCACAGGATAACTGTTTGCAATGAATAATTCAACCATCTGTCAGGTCCAGCTGGGCCCTGTCCCCTCTCTTCACATGGAGTATTTCCTTTTTCAGGTGTGATCACTGAACAGCAGCATTCATGTGACAGGTTGTGAAGCACACTGTACATGCTGCCCACCTGAGTGACCACCAATAAGAGGGAGAGGGAAAGCCCTTCCTTGTGAGAAAGGAAAGCTCTGAAGAACAACTCTGTAAGGGACACAGAACATTATCATAGGATGTAGGTGTGGGAACCAATGACAACATGACCAGAGCCCAGTCATCACACTCGATGTGTGGTACCAGCCAAAGCTGTAAGTCAAAATAAACCATTCTAAACTGTATTTCTGGTCACTGACACACTTTTCAAAAATGTTTTCTGTGTATTGTCATCAGTCCACCTTATTTTCTTGGGTTTGGCAAATCCTATTCCCTTCTCTCCTCTGCAGAAACTCCCATACAACCCAGTACCATCAATGAAGCCTCTTCCTACATGAGACACGGCAACAGTAGAGTTCCACTAAACCACTGCAGTGCGTCCATAAAGAGATAAATAGAGTCCTGAAAAATCAGTCCGGTTCCTTCCTAAACAAAGCACATTAAATTTTATTCTATTAAGGCCTCTCTCAAAAGAAAATATTTAATGCAGCGCACAATGGTAGAATTAATTGTGCAGGAAAAAACAAACTGCACAAACCAGTCTTTGTCTATCCTGCCTGCTGACAAAGGCTGAGCAGGAGGGAACAGACAGTTAATTGTTTTCCAGATCATTGTGGCAGGTCTCTGAGCATTTGCACCTCCATTTCCCTGGACCATCAGCCCTGTTTATGCCCCATTAAACACACAGGCAGAGTCTATACTTGCTGTGGAAAAAAAAAAAAAAAAGAAAAGAAAAGTAAAAGGTAAGTTGAGCTGGCAATTTTCTACAAGGGGAAAAGATTCCAAAACATTAGGGCTGTTTTTCTCAGAAATTATTTTCAAAGCAGACCTTTAAAGAATGTGACATCTGCATCGTTTTCAGAGGTGGTGAGGACGGGTTTGCCCAGCACTCAAGTTCCCTGTGCTGTGAAGCCCAGCGAGTGAGGCAGACATATAATCACAGTCACCCACTATGAGATTTAGGGTCAAACTTTTTCCCATTTTACTGTAAAAGGAATTAAGAAGTATAGCCCATTCATACAAGAGACAGGCCAATATAAACAGATTTTATTTTATTTAAAAATCCTCTTAGGCCTATTCATTCAAAAAGTGCTTTGAAGTGAGAAGACATTTCTGAGGCATTAAAGACATGCAGAAACCTCTTGTGGATCCAGCTCCTTGAAGCCATATTTATCAACAATAATAAAAGGCTGAACCACAGTGTATCTTGAATATAAATAAATAAGTTAAAATATTTTATATTGCTTTCCACCAACACCTCCTTTTACTCTCATTTGCACAAAAAAATATAAATATAAAGAAGAAATACGCCCTGGATCACACCAAGTCATTACATAAGAAGGAGGAACCCCTTATCAACATTAAAATTGCAAACCCCTTCCCACACTGTGATTTCAAATATCCAGATTGATAGAGACAGTTCATTTTTTTTTAAACACAGAAAAGGCTAAATAGATTTCAATATTCTGCCTTTGGCATTGTCTCAAAAGGCAAATATCCAAAATGTAGCAAAAACATCTATTAAATCTGGCTTTTGCTTTTTCAGAAGCAAATAGTTTTAGCAAAGTAAGAGGCAGCAGCAGCCAGACAAAGCAGGTAAAAATAAAGTATCATATTGGCATTACCAGAATTACAACTCAAATCGATCCTTATACAGGCAAGGCAGAACTCCCTTCTCTTTTGCTGATTTTACAGTGTTTGCAGTCTCTTGACATTCAAGTTACATCTTTCCCCATCAGAGACAAATGTGAGAACAAACATTATTTAAAACAGTTCTACAAGTGTTCTCGTCTACATCCAAAAGAGGCCTTTCACCTATTTAAATTGAAAAACTGTTTCCAAAGCACAAGAAGGCCTTGAAATGTCCCATGTGTACTCTTCAGTATATAATTACAAAGATAAGAGACGACACATTCATTTTGGTAAGACTCCATTAAGCAGGCCTCTAAAGACAGAAAAATCTCTTATTTATGTGGTATTTGCTCTTTCAGAAAGACATCACACCATGTAACAAATCTACCCCAAAAAAATTCAGTCTAAAATAAGGCAATCTACTGGATTTGCAAATCCTCCTTCTGGTATTGTTACAGCTGGTATTTTATTACCATAACTTAACCACTTTCAAGTAATATAACTACTCTGGAAGCAACCCAAGGGTTATTTCTGGGTATTTTTAGTATTTCTGTTTTAATCAACATCAGTGTCTCCCTGCTCAGCACAAGCTGATTTTTCCCTTGAAAAGCGTGTTATAGTGGCAAAAAAATGAGATGAAAAGGAGGCAAGATTTGGCACACTGAATAGCTGGTCAAAGCTATGATCACTCTTCACAACACTTCAGGTTCTCTGGAAGCAATTTGATATCCCCAACGTTATTCACCATTTTATTCCTTATGAACACATGCCTCAGAAATAACAGAAGCTGCAGAAATAACTGCTGTGCACTGAACAAGCGTTGTGATTTAGTCTGGCTGCCACAGCGCAATATTTAAGTCAGGCTTTGCAAAACTCCGCAGCTTGCTATCAGTTGTGCATGCAGATCATCCACAAAGGATGGGGAGCGAGGGGGCAGTGTCGTGGCCCGAGAGGCACCATGTGACAGCAACTTCTGCTGCTGGAAGTCACGCACAGCTGTTGCTCAGTCACCCACAGAAGTGACATATGTCATACAACGAGCAGCAGCGCTCATCTGGAATGATGCCAGTTTGCGTCTCTACATCTGCATAAAGTCTTCCTGCACCATATGGACCTCTCCTTCCCCATGCCAGAAAACAGGCATTTTTAAACTTCCCTTGCAACTTTGCCATGCCCTCCCCAAGAGCAACACTTGTGGTCTGACAGGGACATGGGCAGTACTTAACAGTGCTGCTGAAAAGTGTTGGGAAGGGTACGGCTCGGCCTTTTCCTGGGAACTCCCAATGCTGCAGCTCCCTATCTAATGGCCTTGCCCTCTCCTGTGGGGAGGCAAGCCAAGGGCAGCGCACAAATCTTGCCGCTTCTCAAGGACAAGGACTAAAAATCACCAGTACAAGCTGAATTGCCCTAGTTTTGTAAACAAAGTCCTCTTCAAGTGCCAACCTGTGCTAGCCACAACCGTGTTTAAAAAAGGAAACAGCAACAAAAAGCCCAGCGTGGCATTGTAGTGATTGAAGGACAACTTTGCACAGCCTGAAGAGCCTTGTTCATTTAACTGCAACATTTGGGCATGTGAAGGCCAGCGAGCGCAGCCTGCTGCACCCACAACAGTGGGGAAACACAGATTGGGGAAGTGCCTACCAGGTCATACGCTGCCAGGACCTTTTTCTGCACATCAGGCACGGTCCCCAGAGGCTCCAGGTAAGGAAAGGTGTCCTTCATGCAGAGGGTGACGGAGGGTGAGTTGTCGCTGCTCACGAGCCGGGAGGACAGGGTGAGGATGCACTGCTTCAGGCTCGCGATGGGGGGCAGCCCGCACAGCTCCTTCACAGACACCATGGCATTCTGGGGGAAGGAAAACAAACGCTTCAGCACATGTTCTGCTTGCCACTCAGTCTCCCCTGCCCACCAGTGCCATGTCAGCCCGTGCCTGCTTCTCCCCTCTGATGCGGGGTAGGGCTATCCCGCTGTCCCTGGGGCCCCCATGGACCATGAGATGCCACGCCACACAGGAATTCCCTGCTAGCCCCATTCTCTGTCCCCAAGCGTACTGCCAGCTCCAGCTTTCCCCCAGACCCAGGCATCCCAACTGCCAGCTCTTCAGTTACTTTGCATTGCAAATCCAGCCCTAACAGGAACAAGCTCTGGTCCTCAGCACATTAAACCTTCAGCCTAAAATGCTATTTCTCCTCCCCTCTGCTTAGACTCCAATTGCTCTTGATGCTGTAATCACTTATTCTCCCATCATCATTCTCCAGCAAGAACAAATTTGACAGACCTTGTATTTCCCATGGGAAAGGCAAGAAGGAAAAACCCACTTGGTTTTCAGCCTTGCATTACTACATCATAAAAAAACACAAACACTCTTTCCCCTTCACAGGTCACATGTGAGAAAATCAATACTGAATATACAGGTCAAACCAAACTAACATGTCAGGATTTATTTATTTATCAAGTCAGAGGATGTACAGCTGACATGCACCCATCATTTAGCTTCCTGAGTCGTATAAGGAGTGACAAAGACACACAAAACCCAAGTAGAAGTATTATAACAACCCATGCCTTGCAAATGATCCTCCCACATCTTGTGGAAAATAAACCCATCAGACAATGCTTTTCTCATTGATCAAAAACATTAGCTTGCAGTTAAATATAAAACTGTGTCTTCACACAGCACTCCGCAGAACACGATTTTTTACTGAAGTTTTGCTTGGAAGGCACATTAATGCTGTTTCTGAGTCAGAGTTTTTCATATATAAATGAACTATATAAAGTTCACATATAGTGCCTGACCTAGACAGAAGGTGGAGTCAGCAGTTCAAACTAGTTACTTTCAAGGCCTGAAAGAAAGAAAAGGCTGGGAAGAATTTCCCATTCTTAAAAATATGCTGAGACTATTCCTTTGAGAGTGATTTAAAACTTATGTCATTTTGTAAACATTTCCAGCTGTCAACATTTCATTTGCTTTAGACTCCATCCAGAAAGAGGGGTCAATGAAGTGCTATGCGTTTTTCTCCTGTTTTCAAGAAAAATGAACTGTTTCTGTATCTTTACCGAGGAGACAGTTATACCTGATTTCAGCTATTTATTAAGGAAAACTCTTTGTTTAATGCTATTCAGTTTTGTTTCTAGGCCATGCCTGAAGCTCTGAATTGAGCTACCCCTTAATTAACCCTCAGAGTTGCCCCCACCACGGAAGAGAGCACTGGGCAGACTGGTTCTTGTTTGGCCTCGCTGCCACTTCCCCTCCTGCCAGCCATGAAGGTCTCACCTTGAGACAGTGCTGTGCACCTGGGCCCTGATGCTGCCAGCCACAGCAGCCTCTGCTGCATGGAGCAGCATGGGCGAGTGCCAGGAGACCCTCCGAGCCAAGACATGGCACCGGTGTCCGTGCCGGCACTCAGCCAGCCAAGACAACGAGCTATTTAGCAGGGAGGAAACTGCAATTCGAGTGGCATTCAGTGCCTATGTCGAACATCTGCAGCCCTTGGGCAAACAGTGGCAAGGCACACTCGGGAAAACATGCTGCTCTGTGCACAGTGGGTTTCTTTGGTGTAGACAAGACCTTAGTGACACCATCCACTGACTGTTTCTTATACTCACCCAAAGAAAACTAAGAGCATAACCCTCACACAGCTAGCAAAACAAAAGCTGGCTGATGTTTTCTAGAACCGACAAGGAAATTGAGTACTTGAGACCTGAGGTGGGGGGACACAAATGTACCCTCAGTTCAGCTTTCTCAGAAAAAAAACAACCAGTAAAGCATATGTTTGGAGAGCACATACTGATTTTTAAAATGTTTCTGCCTAATCCTACCTTTGCTTGTTAATTAACACCTGTAACTATCTTCCAATGTCTACTTAAAGGTTGACAACAGCTGTGGGTCTGAAGCTTCACCAGCTTCAGCAAGCTGGTCCTAGCAGCAGCTCACACCATGATCTTCACTTCCACATTCAGGACACCCCAGCATACACAATGCAAGTGTCATACCTGCATATTTTCTCTCATGTCAGTAGCCTCTCGCAGTGGATGCACTGCCAGCTTAAAGATGTCATCAATAGTCTTGAGACCAGTGTTCCTCAGCATGGTGTACTCCCTCGCTTTCTTCCCTATCCTCACCGAGAGGCTGCGCTTCTGTGCCTTCCCGCCTCCGCTTCGGTTGGTTATGGCAATGTGAACAAAGAGGGTAACGTGCTCCATGATATCACCAACAAAAGACCGCAGTGGTATGTGCCTGTATCCAGGCTGTAAGCACTCCAGAGGGATGGTATACTGTCCTATGAACTCATCCCCAATGTAGTCATCATCCAAAACAACAAAGCGGATCATGGCCAGCTCCGGTAGATTGATCTGGAACTCAAAGCTCTCATCAAAAATGGGGTTATCACTGTTTTGCTGAACAGTTTTAGTTCTTTGTTCAGTGCAGTCTGCAGGAATCCCATGTATTTCTATGCAGACGTAGGGGTCTATGACATCCCCTTTTGCACATGCACCCTTGGGCTTTGGAAAATTCTGACCACTGATTATTTTGACATGTAGGACCTGAGGAGAGACCCCTGGCACAATACCCTTGGTATTTGCACTGAAGTAAGACACTTCATCACGCATCACTGAAGGCCTGAGAACATACCCACATCCCCCATTCTGTAGGAACCAACCAGTGTGTAGGTCCATCATGGGCCCCGGGGTCTGATAGTTCATTGCCACTATCTGGCAACCACAATTCCAAAAATCTTGAGGATTTAAGTTACTGGAGTCTATCCTCATAGCACTCGGGTACACTCTGGACAGAAACTTTTTGTTGTAGTTCACAAAATCTTCAGGGTATTCATTTGCAATCCGACTGGCTTCTGCCTCGCTGAAGGAGCACATTTCCCAATAATTTTGAAATTTCATGGATGTCTCAAAGTCTTTGTATTGGACAGATTTGCATAGGGACACCAAGTCAGACAATTCCCTGCAGAGCCAGATCAGCTTTGGTTCCCTTGAGAAGTCCTCTGACAGTCTTCGGGATATTTCAGCCTCCTCATCTTCGTCCGTCACTTCTCCTTCTAATATATCCTGGTCACAGGGCAGTTTCTTCCCCTTCACGATGATCTTCATTTTCAGTTTCTCAGGTGATGGGAGGTAGACTTCTGAGGATAAAGGTGCCTCTGTGTACAGCTTGTTTCCAAAGATTCTTTTCATGTGTTGTACCACTACCTTCTGCTGTTGTACAGAGCAGTGGTTCCCCAAGCAGAGAATAAGCGGGTATTCCGAAGCAAAGAAGGCCAACTTGTTTATTACCTCAATAACATTTCGGAAGGCAAGTGGAGATGTCATGTTGTTGCGGTTACAAATAATGGGTTCATTATCTGGGCCGTCACAGACGTCTATTTCGATACTCCGACAACTCATCTTTAAAGCCCTGACATAACCATTGATATCAGCTGGCCCTCTGAGCTGGTCTTCTATTAGATATGTATTGTGGGATGCATTGATGTAGTAATGTGACAAAGGCTGTGTCATGTCCTGGACAATTTTTTTGTGCTCTGGGTCAAAAATATCACATTCTGGGGACAACAAGTATTGAGTAAATCCATCAATTGCAAGGAAACCTTTCAACCGCCCTTCTTCAGAAAGCTCATACCTACGTATAATATCTAGACACATTTCTTCTGTTATGTGGGTCACTCCTTGCTCAGCCTCTAAAAACAGCATGAGGTCATTGGCATCCAGGTACTCTTTGTTTTTGGATATCTGCACAAGTAAAAAATACACTTCAGGTCTTGTGCAAAGTTCACTGAATGCTTCACAAAATTCCTCTCTCGTTACTCGTGTTGTTAGTTTCTCTTTGCTCTTCTGAATTTCCTTAAATTTTAATCTAATCTTTGATTCCTTTAAGGTGGGGTTAAGCTTCTTTATTAGCTCCACAGACGTGTCTTCTAACATTATGCCATTGCCATCAACATCTGCGGCATCAAATACAGTTTTTAGCCAGGCAAACCGTGGGGTATCGTGGCTGCTTTCCATCAAGTCCAGGGGTTGTTTGCTACGAGAAACCAAGTACCTTAATCCTGATACCCAAATATTGGCCACATCGGCTGAATTGGCAACCAAGTCAAGGGACTCATAGTTCTCACCATGAATTACCGACAGTGCACAGTCCTCAGAAATCTGATCTGCAAGTCCATTATTCCTAAACGTTTCTGTGTTCTTCCCTAGTCTGATTTCTTTTATAGCAGAAATATCAAGCTTGGCTTTGTCAAGATCCTTCTTGGAAGGCTCCCAACGAAGAGCCTGCAGGTCAGGATCCAGAGTAAAAAAACGGTTATAAATCCGGGAATTTGGACGAACTTTCTTCAGTTCACACCCAGCCTGCATAAAGCTGATACAGTCGCTGGCGCTGCTTATTTTCTTCTCTGATGGCATGCTGCTGAAGGACACTGTTTTTTTTCTTCCACATTTTTGGTTTGAAGGATCCTGCAGAATAATTATATATTAAAAAAAAAATTAGTTTTTCCTCCGTCATTCCACGAGCGCATAAATAATAGAAAAGATACATTTATGTAAGGATAATTAATGTTCTTCTGAACCTCAAAACACAACATACTATCCCTTCCCACAATTCAGTTCCCTGAATTTATGCTGAGCTATAAAATATTCTGAGCTATAGAGCAACTTGATTGGCTGCAGCATTAGAGATAGCAAGTTTTCATGAGTGATATTTGCAGCTATTAAATTGCCTTCCAGATCTCAGCAACTTTCTACAGCTGTGAGGAGGCAGTATCCAGTTGTGTCAGGCACATTTTCAAAGCAGATCTATAACAAAAGAGGGGCTTGATGGGAAGATCCAGCACCTGGTTAAGATCTGCATAACCAAAATTTGGAGGTTCCCACTGGGATTTAAGAGATATGATGAATAAAGGAGGAATTCTGGGATAAAAATGCATGAACAAAGAGTCTCGCACTATGTGGGAGAAGGATAAGTTGTCTCTGAAGCACTGTTGGGAGCCAGGGATGAGTCAGCATGCCAGTGGGATACATGTGACAGCTGGTGCTCAGCAGATGACTCTCCTGCTTCAATTTTGCCTCTTCTCAGCAACCTTGGACACCTCAAGCAACACTAAAATGAAGCCAAATAACAGTCACGTAATATCTCATACCCTGAGATACACATCCAGCAGAGTCTGGGTCTTCTCACCAGTATATTTGAGAGTTCTTTGGAAAAGGAGTTCTCACAAGGCTGAGAAGCCCATCTCTGCTGCATGCTTAATTGCATGGCTCACATGGGAGCCCCACATACCTATCTGCTCAGCTAAAAGTACTTTACACTCTTGTTCCCCCCATTTGTTTTGAACCACAAAGCATTGTAGGAAAATGGACAACCAGACAAGAAATATATTCTAACTCCTCTTGAGAAAATACTCAGCCAGACATACATGACTGTCTTTTCAGTATCAACTATCTACTTGCTGCTGGATGTAAACCCAGATGCCTGCAATTTTAGTGCAACAACTAAATTTAAATCTTCCCCCACATATGATCAATTCAAAACATTTCTCAATAATTGTAAATTGTAAATAATTCTTTTTTTCTCTGCATGATTTCCATCTCCTCTACTCCATTAGGATATAAACTATCCAACAGCTACCAAAAATATTTTTTAAACATCATTCAAGGCTGTAATTAATTGTCAAAGACTTGTTAAAATTGCTTTCCCTCCTATTTCCCTAGCCAGCAGCAATACTTCCCCAATTCTCTGCCTTCTGCTGTTGAAGGGACTTCAGCTGCCTCAGGCCCAGCCATGAGACATGTGCCAGTGACCAGCTTCCCAATAACCCCTGGGGACCTACTTTGAGACACCAAAACCCCTGACTCCGAGACCCTCTGCAGACTGGGCTACCCTTCCCTACTCCAGGAGCTGGTTTCCCTCAGCTCCAGTTTAAGTGCTGTGTCATTCAACCTTCCCCAAGTCATACTCCTCTGCAAACCCTAAATACAACCCCTGCCCCCACAGTGCCCTCCACCCACCCATCTCTGTCCTCTGCTGCTCTGTGCTGTCTGTGCCAAGCAGGACCCTGTGTAGCTCTCCAAACCACCAAGGACATCAGTGCTGATGATCACAGGACCATCTCCACTCTTAAATGTTTGTACAGATACTTTTAACAAATCAATCAGTATGAATGTTTCTACAAAGCTGCTACTGTCATTCACTCATTTCATTCAATAATATCCAAAATATTTCCAAGCCCCCAGCCCCACCCCCCCTAAACTGGATTTAAAGGTATGTGATCTGCTCGGAATAAAACAATAACCTCTAAAGTTCTTATGGTAAAAATTTTTCATTAAACTAATACAGAGACTGCTATGGACAAGAATGATTATTTAGTACTTATTATGAGAACGGGTCTTAAAAAGAGAACAAAGTCAAGTGAGTGCACCAGGTCAGCTACTTTTGAAATTACAGTTTTCTGCTAAAATACTCTGGGTTTGCATTAACGTACTGTGTTTTAATACATGGTTTTGGCCATGAAAATCCTCAGGTAATAGATGTTAATGAATACAAACGAATGCAGCCGACAGGTTCTAGAAAAGCCTCTTCTTTTTTATTTCTTCATGATTACAGGAGCAATATTTAGATTTAAGACTGATGATTAATTTGGATTATTTTCCTCGTATAAGACGATGTATTAACGACCTTGGAATCTGCAGTGACCCATTCCTTGACAGAGGTTCCTCAGGCCGGACTTGGAAATCTCATCAGAGCAGCCTGATTTAGCTACAGGTCTGATATTTTGTCTTAACTAGGAAGGTGTGAATTGTTATGTAACTTTTTTTTTCTGCAGAAAACAAAAGCCATTTATTTTTAGTTCCAAGATACCTGTGCCTTTTGATCAAAATACGTCAGGGAATCAATCAGCTATTAAGGTGGGGAAAAAACTAATTGGCCTCATGGAAAACCAACAGAAGTTGCTTTTAACATTCAGTCTTAACCTCTCAGGGATTTTGGAGTGAATTAGATTATCTGTTGTGTCCTCTTTCCCTGCCTTTACCTTTGATGGATACTTCTGGTTTTGTACTTAGTGGTGCGTATGGAACATCAGAATTGTACAACAGCAGTTCTTCGTCTCAGAGTAGGACTCCCCTATATCTTTCAATCAAATTAACAGACTTCAAGCCTAATCCACAGACTAATTGCTTAAAATTAACAGGATTTAAGTATTATTGACATCAATGGGATTATTTTAACCAATGCTAACAATCTCCTCTATCTACTGTATAATACACACAAACCCTGCAAAACTGGAACTGCTACTTGAGCTTATTACTGCATCAGCTATTCCCCTTTTGGTCTCTACAGACTAGGAGCCTGTAGAGAGTCCTAGTCTCTACAGGACTAGGACTGTAGGTGGAGAGATGCTCAGTCTTTCAAACTGAGAGCTGTTAATTTAGATATAATGTGACAGCTTTCATTCACAGTTATCAAGAAATCAACTACTCCGGTCTTGCAAGAAACCCAAAAGGTGTTTCTGTAAGCTCAAGTTCTGGCAGTCTTCTCAGCCTGACAACCCAGGCACTTGCCTTTGTTCTACCATATTGTCAATGCTTGAACGAGCATCTCTGGATCCTGACACATACCTTTAGCCAGACCACACACCTCCAGATCCAAGGGATCACCCTGGGGAGCAGAGGAGTGTTTTCTTCAAGAAGTGTCCCACTCCCATCAGCAGAGAAGATGATTTAGATACCCTGTGTCTCCCCACTGAACTTATGCTGAGCTTGGTTCAACTGAGGCTCCAGACTTAGGTTTCTAATTTTAGTGTTGCTACTGTTTTCCTAAAGTCTCTAACTTAATCCAATTTCAACACAATGCTCTTCTAGGACAAGACATTCAGCTAAGAATACTGTGCTGCAGTGTTTCCAGTGGCTAAACGTGCTGCTCAGCTTTACCTTTCACTGGATACTAAGAACAGGAACAAATACAGTCACCTGGCAAACTAAAAGCTGCCAACATCTCACATGAATAAACAGGAAATCTGCTCTCTTGTGCTACCTGCCAAAAACAATCACACTGCAAATTATCAAAAAATCTCTCCTCAGAGTTCACCCACAAAAAACCCCCTTGTTCCCCTTCATTAACCAAAGAAATCAGAAAGCACAACAAGACGTACTCCTGAATCTTGGAGGTGAAAAGTTCATCAAAATTGATTTTGCCACACAGTAACTGACTTAGGACTGCCCTTTACCCTCAGTCACTTGTTCTGATGGAACTGGATTTATTGTCGCAGTGAAAGATGGAAAGTTTGCCAAAAATAAAAGAAATTTACATCAGTGTGAAAACAAGGAAACTAACTTGTAGATTTTCCACCATAAAACCTTTGTACCAAAGAAAACCTAGCTCTATACAAAACACTGTTACTATAAACAAACACAACAAGTTTGCTTACAATGTGCACGTACAAAAAGAAACCCCCCACTTACGAGCGAAACCTTGCGTTTCCAAGGCAAGACACTTCTTTTGAAGTGACTCAAACTATGGTTTCCTTCAGTTCTTTGGTAATCCCCTATAAGGTGATCTAACAGGATGACTCCATCTCCTTCCTGCTCCTGAGCCGGAATAATGTCCATTATGTAAAATACCTAAGGACCTCAACCACAAGACCACATCAACATGCGCTCGTATTTCAGAATATACACAGCTGCTCTGAAATCAGTTAAGACCAAGGAGACGTATCTCTGTGCTGGCCTCACTGCATCCTAACATTTTCTAAATGTTTCTAAAGGAGGAATTCAGAGCTCCAGACGAAGTATGCTCCCAAAATAGGAGAAGCTCTCCTGTAGAACACATCATCCTCGTCAGAGGGACTGGACGTGTAAACAGTGGGATCAGAAAGCCATCAGCAGTTGTGGGAAAACTCCACCCCAACCACCATGACCTTTGACTGCTCAAACTTCTGCTGTTTAAATCAAAGAGCTAACAGAAATAAATAAGTGCGATTAAAAAAATATGAATAAACATGCTCTCCACCTCATCCCACCCTCTTTGTCAAAACTATAGGACATAAATTGCTGATCTGAAGTTAGTAAATGGGCCAGTAATACGAGCTGGATAGCAACCCTGCACACAAAGGTCAAGTTCATGAATTATAAATTATTATTTGTCTGAAATCAAGATACCTGAAGGGCATCTAAAGCATTGATGGTGTTCCAGGATTCTGCTAAGGAGGATAAGAAAGGCAGAAGTTATCACTTACTCAAAGACACCAAAAACCCTTAAAAAGCTGCAGGGCTTCTGTGAAAGGATATGAAATTCAGTAATGATGCTGAGAGATAAACTTGTTAAGTGCGATTAAGAGCCATTTCCCCAAAAAGCAATTCACATTTTCACCAGTGAAATCACCGTTGCTAAAATGGAAGCTTTATTCTGATCTTTGACATTTCCCATGAACCTAGCACTAAGAAATCAATAACAGACAGCTTAAGTCTGTCCTCACAAATAGGTTGTGATAAACAGTGCATCCTAAAAGCTATCTGCCCTGGAAACTCCAGATGATTCAGTTAATTGGACAACTGATCACCTGATTTTTTTTTTTCCAAGAGAAATTAATTAGCTCTACAGGATAACTTTTTTTCAATGCTTCTAGATATTTCAGTTAAACACAGACAAAATCCCAAGTTCCTGAAAATCTCAAAGCTTTTAGAGCTACTTGTGGTGGGAAAATGTACCTTGAAACAGTAAATAAAGAAGTCAGTGAGTCACTAATGGCACTCAAAGCACTGTATAGCAGGTTGACAAATGGCAGTGCAATTTTTCTAAAACAAAGTAAGCCAGAACAGGGAATATTTATATGAATCATCCAAAAGAACACAGGAAGTCAAAGCTTGGGCCAGGGCTGCAACTGGATCTCATACACGTGTAAGGCTTAATCCATTTGATCAGAGATGCAACTGAAAGCTTGAACCCACAGAACCAATACATGATACTACAGGTAGCAATAATCACTGGAAACCAGTATTCATTGTTAGCACACTGAGCTTTCTTCTGTAAATCTCAGCCATCCTCGGAGAGCATCCCAGGACTGCCCATTTTGCAGATTTTATCTATTTTCCTCTCAGCCTCTGCTCAAATTAATGAGCTAAACTCCCTCTAATCTTTCTTGGCAAGGCCTGTAGGATCTAAATACTACATACCCACTGTGACAAATCACAGAACAAGAAAGAAAACGTTGCCTACTCAAAATTCATCCAGGCTGAGAACTCACGGCACAAAGCAGCTACCTCTGCACAGGGGCTGAACAATCAAACCACTTAATCCCTGGTGTAGCAGCCATAGGGATGCTGCCAGTCACACTTGGGCTAACCACACAGCTCAACAGATTGCAGGAGCAGATGTTAATGCTGTGGGATCAACCTCAGTAGCCTCTTCAAGGAAATATTCCTACTAATTCAGGGATTTGTGCACATGTGGAATAAAGATTGGATCCAAAATTTAACACACACACACAAACACACACACTCTCTTAAAAGCTGAGGTACACACGTAATGGAATAAACAGAAAATTTCAGGCAGACCAAAAATACAACATGGACAGATACATGAGAAATAGCTTCAGAATACACTGTCCAACAATTTCCCAAATACCAATATGGTCAGGCCAGCATGCCTACGAATCCAGCTGGTTGTCACTAACCAGCAGTTTAACTCCAGCGTGAGCCATGCACAGAAGCCGGAGAACCATCATCATTCACGGGAGAGCAATGATTCCGACACAGGGGAAAGAAAAGTGTCCCAGGGAACAGTCATATCTGCATTGACAGGGGGCTTTCCTCTACTCCCCAGGACCATCCAGATGCTGGGTATGAGCAGTGGACTGTCACCAAGGCCTATAATAATAACTTTACAGTAAGCTTCTCATCAATGCACACTGCAAAATGGGTACTGTGAGGGCAAGGAAACCGAGTGAAGACAATTACTTAACTATTCTGGGATGCTGAATAGCCCCCGCTGGAGAACTTCAACAGGAGGCAAAATTATAATGGCTTATCTCCTTTCCTGTTTTGCTCCATTACTAAAAATCACTTTCAACTACTGGAGTGTAAGGCTGGAGAGAAATAGAGAGGAATGTCTGGAGCAGATCTTTAAGAAAAACATCTGAACCAAAATTATTTGATGCTCAAAGAATACTTTGCTGTGCATTTGCTTTTTTCCTTTTCTTTTTTAAATCATTTGCATTACCAAATTTATTCAGTTTTACCTTGAAGAAAATTTACCTTTGCAATTTAAATGACAAATTAGAGCAAAAGAAAAAATGAGCAGCACATAAAGACTCCATCTGGAAATGCTTTTTGGAAATACAAACCACACATTGTGTAGAAATACAAACCACACAATGCAAGAAGGGTTTATTTTCTGGCAAGATATGACACTGAAGTTACTACTTCTCCTTTTTTGTTTTATAATTGAGGCCATGAAGCCAAAGTCAAGAAGCTGCCAAAAGCACAAGAACATGAATGCCTGTAATGAGGCTACCACTTCACAGCTCCTTCCACCATCCTTACGGAAGTTCCATCCAACTTGTTTCCACAAGGATTGTCCTTAAATATAGGTACGAGTACCTATCCCTTTACGTATTAAGCAACATCTACAGTGAGAAATAAATTCCTTTGTGACACTTCAATACATAAGCACAGTGTCTCTACATACTCTATGGAAGACCCCACTTGATGTGGTAGATTTTTTCATGGACACTTCATACTCCCTGTAGGAAAAAACCACCTTCACTTATGACAGCCCAAGTGCCAGATCTAATTCCAGTCCGGATGAGGCTTTTAGTTTGTAAGGGACTCACACAGCCCAATGGATGTAATATCTCCAACCACTGCCCCTCCCAAAAGCCCTATTATTTCCAAGTACTTGGGTTGCTAACAGGCTCTAATGCTTATGAGTCTGCAAAGGCACCTTGGACGTGAATTCCATTTATCCCCTTGCTCTAAGGGAATACAAATCTGAGAAAGACAGAAAGATATTCTCTGTCTTCAAGCAGAAGCAGTAGCAGCAAGCCGTGGGACAAGGAGATCTTGGCTGCAGCATTCCCGGAAGAGCTCCACTGTACAATCCCTCATTCTCTTACAGAATCTCCTTTGATTGCATCTGAGGCAAAAATTAAGAGAATAAGAGAATTCCCATAGTAACTTAGGAGGAAAAGCCAAATGAGTTTAGAAAGACCTGGCTAAGGAAAAACATGCCCCACTGGTACTCCCCTTCATTACACCTCTAAATGCTGGATTGGCAGCATATCTGTGAGTCAGTATTTTTCATTCTCAAAATAATGGAAAAGCTGAAACAAGATTTGATTAAGAATAAAAAAATTATTAGCATTAACTATTTCCACCATTACAGAAAACAGAGCTTGTCAGTAACCTGATACCTCTTCTTTTATAATAGTAAAAGTTTGGTTGATACACATAATCAAGTCACTGCAATATACTTAGACTCTGTAATATATTATGGTTTCTGCAATGCATTTGACTTGGTACTGGATGACATTTTGATTAAGAAGATGTATCAATAAAAATAAACTCAGAAGACATTAAATGGATCAAACACAAGATAAGTGATACCTCTCAAATGCAACAGTAAATGTGAAACACTTATCATGTAGATATGTGTCAAATGGGATTCTGCGGGGACCCACTCTTAGCCCAGTGCTATTTAGCATTTTTAGAGTAACCTGGAAGAAAATATAAAATCAATACATATGGAGCCTGGAGATGATACAAAGCCAAGTTTGAACAGTGATGGATAACAAAGAATATGAGACAATGATAAAAAGTCAAAAGATTGCTTGACAAGCAATATATAAAAAAATAAGTCTGTTCCAATAAGGGACAGAATATGAGGTCATTCATCTAGAAACACAAGGGGCAGGCCCTATTTACAGGACTCTGGATGCAGCAGACAAAAATTTGGAAAAAAAAAAAGCCAACTTCATCATCACAGGTGATCAGCACAGAAAATAACAGAAAGATCACATACAAAATAGTGTACTTAGTTGTATAAACATAGTATCTACTCAGGACAGAAAGGTTCTAATATCTTTGTATTTGTCCATCATGTGATGCTCTCAGTTTAGAAATCGCCTTGAAAACTGGAAGGCTCAGAAGAGCCACAAGAATCAGGAGGATTTTGGAAAACATATTCAAGTAAGAGATTACAGATTCTTGTAGTTTAATACACACATTGTCTGTATTAATAAAAATGAATTATTAAATTAAGAGTAATAGAAATGTGCATTACTGTAAGAAATAACTTTAAAGCACACTTCCTATGCTCTAATACAGGCATATCTGGGTACTTTTATTCAGAATGTAATGGTATCAATTGAGTAGTTTAATTAAATAGTGAATCAATGTATTTTAAGAAGTCCTTCAAATTACATCTCCTTATGGATCCCCTAGAGACTCAAAATGTAGAACTGACATCACAAAATTTAGATCACAGAATATTATGAGTTGGAAGGGACCCACAAGGATCATCGAGTCCAACTCAATTATTAAGATGGTTACATAAAGATCAGTACTGTCAGGTGATGCATCCTTTCAACACCCGGAAATCCACACATTCAAAATAAAGCTAAGACTTTAAAAAAAAAAAAAAAAAAGCAAACCTGGCCATAGTCACAATGTCCCAAGGATGGCAGGAGAGTGTCCAGCACTAAAAAGGCATACACCAGCACCTGATTCCTTCAAAAGGATGTCCCATGAGATTAAATGTGATTTCATTTAAGCCCCACGTAACGGAGAGCAGGCCAGGTTTCAGTGGCGTCTTTTGGTCTGATTATTTAGGCATTGGCTCAAAAATTCACTACTGTATTTTTCAGAAGAAAGCCCTTGAATGTGACTGTACCTTCTGGTCTGGTATCATGGCACTGGAGATTACCAGGCACTGGGGGCCCAAAATAGGATGACCAATTTAATTTCATTCTGAATCTTGCAACAATCCTCCAGGAATAAAATATGTAATCCAATAAGCCACACAAGCCTCAATAGGCTAATCACATTATTTTAAGCCCTTTTTAATCAACTTAAATTATTTCTTCATTAATCTCATTTATGCTGATTCAGATCAATCCCAATCCTTAAATTTAGCAATGAATTTAAAAAAAAAATTCAACAAAATAAGGTAATGAAACCGGTTTAATAGGAATTTTTTTTAAATTCCAATTGTTATTCATAATTGATTTATTAAATAGGTTGCGATGAAATACATAAAGCCAAATATAAAGTATACCGGCAAGACAGAGCACAGTTTTACCTGCCTATAATGCACTTGCGGGTGGAATTTTGCCTCAAGCGTGCTATGAAAAGGTCCCATCTTTCTGTGAGAGAGAAAAGCACCTTTCAGCATACCCGACAAATGCATCAGCTCCTCTGAGAAAACTGTTTATCAATTTAGGAAAGCGGCCCTGAGGTGTAGGAGTTGGTACAGCTGGTGTGCAGCTCTCCGTGGGGGCGCAGGCACCACCTCCACAGGCACCCAGGAGACAGATCCCTGTGGCAGCCCCGGCGCTCCCCAGCTCACCCGGCGCGGGTGGATGTGCGATCCGCCTCCCTGCACAGGAGGCATGCCTGTCCTATTTGTGCTTTACTAGCCCTCGTCACCAAGCTTCACCGCAAATCAAGGATTAGGGAAGACCTTCTGATCGCTCCTCTCTACAAAGTGGGCATAGGGGCACTGAGATGTGTCTGGATGTACACACAGACTCAGAAATTCCTGAAGTATTTTACTCCCACCTACAGCTTTTTAGCAACTACGAGCACAATGCATACCAGCTCCCTTACCAGCAAAATGCAGATTTCCCCATTAATATCAAGGAAAAATGTATTCAAGAGACAGCTGCGGTAGCCTCATTAAATCATATTATGTGACTCTCCTACGTAGGCGTATTCCAAATTTTTACCAATACAGATGCTGAATGTTGGCATTACTCATCAAAATAAGGAGTAAATTATGCAGGTTACAAGCATTTTGATAAGATGCAAACTGCAGCATCATAAATACCTGATTTATTTAAAGAATAACTGATTTGCTATGGTGATGTGCTAAAATTTTTAATCACATTTCTTCAGAAGTATCCACTTTCAAGGGCACAGATCTCCTACTTCCCAGAGCCCAAGTTTTAGGGAGAGAAAAATCATTTACTTCTTTTGATTTATTGTTTTTTTTAAGAAATAAAGGAGTGCAATTATAATACAGTTTTATTCTGATCATATATATATTTGCTAAACAAGTATAAATCCTTTTCCTTAGAAGTTAATTAGCTGCATGCCTGAATACTACAATCCCTTGAGTTTCACATAGCACATGCATTTTTACCAACCTGGTGTAATTGCTTCCACCCAGTTATATTTAAACATTATGAATTAGTGGCTATAGGGATATTAAAAAAATCCGAAATCTAACCACAATATAATTATACTGTAACTGCAGCATAACTTAGTACTTATGTATGTGAAGAAGATAACACCTCAAATAGCCAATAGTTTTGTACACTTGCAAGATCTAGAAGATGTTGAGCAAGAAGAAAAATGGTGGATTTGCAGCGAGAAAAGTGGGAACCTCCTGGCTTCTACTTCTGCTCACAACCCCAGGAAGACCCCTTAGGAAACACTACGTGCTCTGGAGTTCTCTCACTGTTTCCATAAGACTAAAAAATGTTTTTTGATGCACATTCAGAGACTGTACCTTCAGAAAAAAGGCAATTTCTGTCAGGGTCTCCATCCTTCCGCTCGCCTGGGGGTGACAGGCATGGTGGGAAAAGAGGCATGTGGCAGCAGGGACAGGAGTGGCTGGGCCAGTGGTTTCGGAAGATTCTTGTTTTAAGAGGTCTAAGTTTTCTATTTGCCTTCTTGAGGACGGAAAGCCACAGGCCCCACTGCTAAACCACAAGCTTCCTTTATCTTGCACAGTTATCACTAACACCACCACCACTCTCCCCAGAGCAATTCGAGAAGGACCTGAAAGGCATCCATTAAATACTGGCCGTGTTTAATTTTGCAAGTGTGAACAAGCGGTCGAAGGAGAGTAGCATCAGTGAGCACTAGGAACCACTTTTCCACGGACAACAATCAGCTCAGAACTCACAGTCAATTCAATCGGCCCCCTACAATGGATTATGATTTGCAATAACTGTGATTGAGCTGTTGCTCATTTTAAGCTTTAATCTTACAAACACTTACACACATGTTTAGTCCCCATGGCCACACTGTTCATTTGTTAATATCCTACTTAGATTAAAATAGGTGTGACTCTGCATTCCTTCATCCAACATCTCCTGAAGTCCTTCAAGTCCTCTGGCTTTTCAAGACTTTTAAAGCTAATCCCTCCCACCAGGGAAACACAGATTCTAAATTCAACGGTGTAGTTTTTACAGAAGCAGATACAGTAAAAAGATAAATTTTAAGGGAAACTCTTTTTCTCCTTCTAAAAACATTAACTCCCTCTTTTCTTTTTTCTTCTTACTTTTTTCCCAGTTCCTTTAGGTGGATGTATGAGCAACGAATGCTCCCCAACATGTTGCTTAAAGGTAAATAAAGGGTAAAAGAATAAACTTCTTTTCAGCTGCAGGATTTGGCTAAGTCTTGGAAAAAGAGACCAAAGGTGAGCAAGAAAGAACCCTGGACTGGAGCCAGCAGCAGTGGTTACCCTGGGCCAGGGGAGCACACTCATTCTCAGGCTGAACTGATCCAAATCCAGCACACTTAGGAGAAACCAACTTTTCAGCTCCATTTTTACAGATGACACTATTTTTTTTCTAGCTGGTGGCCTCAGGAAAATCATATTGCTGTAAATATGCCATTTAAGATTAAATTTTTCATGTGCCTGTCTTTAAATGGAAGACTAAAAAGGGCAATAATTTAAAAATTATATAGTGTTCAGAAAATTACAGAAATCATTTGCTCTGCTTGTCAGCTTTCCATTTCAAAGCTCTTAATGAAATTTCTGGTCCTAACCCTAAAGCAAAGCTTTACGCAATGAAAGGCCAACATATTTTATATCTGTTTAATTATAATAATGAAGACTTTGGTAATGCATTTAAAAGAACTGCAGTCTAATCAGCGCTGTATCCAGAGAACTGCTTTGTTGTACCCAGGAGAATTTGCCTGCTTAATTAAGTCTCCTGTCTCAGACACAGAACATAATGACTCTCTCATCTGAACTACCTTATGTAATTGCACACCAGCTCTACTTGATGCATACAGCATACATTGTTTCTGGTGCAGTTTCTGACACCGCCATCGTGCTTCCTAAAGCAAAGATACAGAACATAGAAAACAGTCTACAAAATGTCCTCATATGTGATAAATGGTATGCACATGCTTCTGTCTTCTAGTGCAGCAACAGGGGCAGCAGTAAAATATGAATGCCCTAGTGCTCATATTGATCCAAATCAGATTTAATTCTCTTTATTCGGACAAAGCAATTGTTCTTTACTTACGTTAATGTAATGAAAGTGGAATCTAGCCCACAGGAGTAATGTATGAGATTCAGGGAAATCCCATTGTTAATTATACCGTATTTTCTGGATATACTATTTTCAAGTATATTTGGAATCAGGAGAACTGTACAAAACACTGTAGCAGTACTATATATTTTCCAGCTAGATTGACAAAAACTAAATCTTTTAGAACTACCATAGACACTACACTCTGTAGCTCATTAATTTCAGTGGGTTTTGTCTCAGCTGTTTTCTGATTTTGAATCAATATCGAAGCTTATGAAGTATATTTTTCTCCTTATGCCTCTGCATGAAAAAAGTGTTTTCTTCCCATACAGTGCTCTCATCTGGGATCATTACTAACTGAGAGAAGAAACAGAATCAACTTTTTGTATGCAGTAAAGTGGCAAACATTTTTTTAAACTATGTACTTTGGAAAATAATACTTTCCTAACTCATTTTCCAAAGATAAATTATCTGTCAGTGACTTCTTCAGCTACTAGGTGAATTGAGGCCCATCAGATACTCAGTAATTGCTGAATATTCTCGACTGATCAAAGCACACTGTTGTAGCTCAGCAAACTGACATGGCATTACTGCGCCCAAGAAAAACGAATGCTGCACCCTGCAACCATTTGCTGGTATTTTAAAAATCAAACACTGATTTAAGAGCTCCAGGTGGACTGTGGTCATTCATCACCACCACACTGACACAGAGAGATTTTGGTTGTAAGGTTGGCATAACCCAATCTCAAAGCAGTTCCTTCCTAAACTCTCACAGAAAACTATTTTCTCCTATCAATAAGAACATGCCAAAGAATAAACTCACCTGCAACATTAGAAAACATGTATGAAACTATGAAAAGCACACCATCCAGAAATTAGCCAACGTACTAAATTAAAAAGGACAAATTTTGAAGGAGTCTGAATACATCCTTTGATTTCAGGGCCAACATGGCTATCAAAAGTGAGAAGTGATATAACCAAACATGTGAAGAACTGAAGGGTAGAACATTTTTAGAGTATTAACTGAAGGGCTGTTACCTTCCACTTTTGGCAACACACATTCTGGATACCTTAATGCTAAACTTGGAGCTTCCTCTTTCTCTGCTGCCTGAAAACACAGGGCTTGAAATCAAATTCTGAAATCCAAGTAGGCAAACATACAAAGCTGCCTCTGAAGCAGGTTTTCCTTGCATCTCATTTCCGAAAAGCTCAAGTAGAGATTCACATATCATTGTATATAGAGTCAGAGGTACTTACACATCAACCACTAAAGCAACAGATGTGTCTCCAGAGTAACACCATAAGTTCAGTTATTACTCCGCTTTGCACGAAGCACAGATCTGATGATACATCCCCAGCTCTTGATGAGTCAATGAAACGTTAAAACACAGATCTACTGTATTCAGTGAAACTTAAAAAATACTTCAGCACTTTGCTGATCTCAGAGACTCATCCACAGTCATGCAGGAAACTGAGGGCAGAGGAGCTGTGAACGGCGCTGACATGTCGTAACACTGAGCCACAAAACCACCCTTTCTTTTCAGAGACTGCTCTAGCTCTGTATCAAACCTACACGTTTTGTGAATCACATCTTCGTGGTAGGAATGTAGCAGCATGCAGTAAAAATAAGTCAAACAGTTGTCTTGGTAAAATAAGATGTTTCTTTGCATGCGTAAAAAAGACACCACACACCATTCCTGAGTGGTTTTTTCAACAAGATTGTTTGGATTATCTTTAGGGGAAAAAAAAGACTACATATTTGAAAGATAACCCTTTTCGTTTCTGACCATAAACATAACGTGAGGGCAGGTAGGAGACATGGACTTGAAACCTCTTAACCTAAATCATATCCCTTTCCCACGAGTTTCCCAATAATTAAGATGTAATAAACAGCTCAGTTTGGGTAATACCAAATGTTGGTTTCTTACTTGAAAGTTTCAGTGTAATTGTTTATCCTTCTTGTATTTGAGTGGTTTTATTCATGTAACACCAGAAAATATACACAGAAGTGCCCCATTACCTCTGCCATTTCCTTTTTATACAGTGATAACGTGAAAAAATGTCTATTTCAGCAGAGCCTTGTGCAGAGCTGGTACCATAAAAAAACAAAAGCACGTTCACCAGCAGTCCATATGCACAGGCTCTCCAAGAAATTTCCATGCTGCCCATAGTTTAATCACAGTTTTCAGAGACAGAAAATGTGTCTTAAGTTTACTAGATGCGGGTGTTTATTCTACAGGGAGGAATGAGACTAAAAGGCCTGGAAAACCTTTTAGTCTTTTGCTATTTAAGCCTATGCAAAGAGATAGGCAATGTTTGGCAAATAGATGTATTTTAAATACACATCCTGGACATGTTTATACTCCATTTGTGACTAACACAGGGAATTGAGAAAAAAGCTGTGCTAAGTCCTGTGGCTTGAGACAGGACACATGAGTATGAGCACACAGCTGTGTGAGCACACGTCAGGCACTGACACACACCTAAGACAGAGCTGTGGAGGGATTTTACCACCTCATTTCCAAGTGCAACCTGTAAAATTAAAAAAAAAAAAAAAAAAACAACAACTTGGTACCTTCTGAGCCATTTCAAGAGCAAGCATTTTCTCCACACAAATATCTCCTTGAAGTCCAGAGGTCAATCATGTCTTGCAGGGATGATTATTCAGCATCCAGAAGGGGAAAGAGAAGCAAAATAAGAGAAGAACTCCATCCAGAGAGAAACTGGGAAAACCAGCACAAAACTTCTCTCTATATAATTATGTTGGTAGAATAATGGCAGGATTATATAAAAGGAGCAACTAGAGCAAACATTGCTACTGCCTGGATTAATCAGACATAGCTGTTCCTCAAACCGTTATATAAATTAACATCAGTTCAGTCTGCATTTATAATATCAATTCCACCTCATTTTTCATACCAAATTATGTCAGATTTTAATTAAATTCTTTTCACTGAAAATTAAAATGTCAGTGGTGATGCACAGATGCTGCTGAACAGATTAACCTTCTCCCTAATTCAAATAAAACAAAAAAAGGAGGAAGTACTTAAGAGCAAGAGTTTCAAGTGATTCTCTGCTCAGCCAGCAGCAGGGACTGGCCACTGAATTAAGTTCCAGGGGCTTTCTTTCTGAACTTACCTCTTGCTGCCAGCTACATGCCTACAGGATCAGGCACTACCCTGAACTCAATAAGTCAAATAGCAGGGGAATGTAAAAGCAAATAGCTCCTAAATGCAGTATAACAGTACTAATATAATAATCAGAAAACTCCAAACAGCTTTTTCACTCATCAGGCAAAAAGTGGCCCCTTGGCAAAACTGAAGCCTTGAACTCCACTACCACTCCATGCAGACACACGCAGGTGTGTGCTCATCTGCCTTAGCTTCCCCCAGAACTTGGGTGAGACCCAAACACAGTGGCTGAACACCACCTTCCACCTCTCCAAAGATACTCGCCAGCAATTTTCTTTCCAGAGCCACTGCTCTCACGAAGCCTAACTCCATTTCTTCCAACTGCTAATTGCTTCAAACAAGCTAACGTGGTTTGACACATCAGCACTCATCTACCAGCAGCTCCCAAGGGGCGCTCCTCAAGGTCCGTTTTGGATCTCCTGCTAACATGGAACTCACAACTATTTAATCAGACTGTTCAATCTACATCCAAGGTCCACAGGATCCCTGGCATGAAGTAAGAACTACGGTTCTTTTCTCCAAAGATACTGTTTCTGATGTTTCCAGAGGTTCTTCTGTGTGGTTCAAAGGAGTCAGAGTTATAAGTTCTGTCTGCCTCAAACTAGCCAGCAGCTTCAGCCTGAATTTCTAAGCGCACTCATGTTTTGGGCCCAGCACCATACACAGCCAGGCTCTATTGATAGTGCTGGCCATTTGCTGAAACCTTCTCTGATTCCACAGATAAAGCCCATTCGCTGACTTAACTTCATTTTCTAGGTCCAAAAAAAAAAAATATAGGGACAATAAAATGTTGCATATTGGAATGTACTCTAACAGTGAATGGCAAGCCCTTAGGCAGAGTGAGAACATAAACAAAAACTAAGGCATGAGTCATAGTGTGAAAGTCAGAGAAAAAAAAAGGAAATAGTGAGAATAGCAATACACAAAGAGGGTGAAAACATTACATACACAAGTCATAAACAGGGGCCCATGAAGAAGTTGCTGTCAGGAACAGGCAGCAAACTTCAGAAGCAGACAAGCTAAAGAGCTTTTTGACACCTTGCTCAGTTCAGCTTTCCATCCTCATTAAAAAAGCACCTGAAAAAGGAAGCCTTCATTCTCCTGGGAGCACATTTACTTCTCAACAAACGTTACTGTGAGTTGCACTATTGACGTCAATAAAAGGAGGGTAGTTTAATCCCTAGAGCTAGCTTTGGGTTGCTGATTTGATGAGGATCTACTGCTCAAACTGCTAATGGTTTGAGTCTAATTTTGTGGTAATCTGTGTTCTCAGTGACTATATTTATTTCCCTGTTCCTTACTGCTGAGATATCTTACATCACTGTACCTGTCAGGTATTGGGAAATGAAAATTGTTTCTATGCAGTATTAAAAAGGCCAAAAAAAGAAAATGGACATTACTAATGGGTAGTGCCAGCGCTGCTGTTTGTAGGGGTATGGCAGTTCCAGAGAGCTGAATTACATTACATATTTGCACATGGCAATTTGCACTGAACAGGAAATACTCTTCTCCTTAGCTGAGTCTTGCTCTTAAAAGAGATCAGCCAGGAAAAAAGAAAGAATAGAGGTCAGAATGGAAGAAAAGCCAGCCTGATCTTTTCAGCTGTCTGCCGAGCACAGGCACACCCCCACCAACCCCTCGAGCCCTGTGCTGTGGCGTGCACCACGTAGCCATGTACAGCAAAGACTGGGGATGCAGAAGGCAATCAGCAGTTCTCATCTTTAAGACTAAAGGTCAAACTGAACCAACCCCCTCCAGTGGTGGCAGAGGCATGTGGTATCAGCAAGCTCCCAAAGGCAGAGACACACCAGGACAGCCAGACAACACAGTGACATTCAACATGCCACTGCTTCACCAGCAATGGCTCTGCCCTAACTCGTCATCAAACCCAAGCATTTTGTGCATGACTCCCAGGGTCGGTTCTCCTACTGCTTGTCCTTTGCGGGCCCAAGGTGGGTTGGTGGGTTGGCCAGCTGGGTAAGCCCAGCAGCCAGCACAGGGGCAGCAGGCATAGCCTGGCTGGTCTGCGCTGAACGGCGAATGCCTGAGACATGCAAGACTCCCCATACTCAGGCACATACGTGGTGATTCACAGCACCCATTTCAGTTGCCAGAACTGTTTAATAAACCGCTAGTAGACTTCAGGCTTGAAATTCCACAGGGATGTTTAGACTGAGAGCTTATACAGTGACAAACTTCTGGCTTTGAAAAAGACTGTTAAAACCTATCTTTGGTCGTTTACACATCCTCTCCTCTAGTGCGAGACCTGCCATCTGCCTGCTGCGATTTGCCAGTTACGCTGCCGTATCCCCAGCCGCCGCACTGCTGCTGCCGCGCCGCTACTACACACACAGAAACCTCCCCTGGTGCTTTTACCCACACGCTGCTGTTAGACTGGCGCCTGAGAAGGAGCAGGTGGCTTAGGCTTAGAGGCAGAGGGGCAAGAGAACTCATTTATGTCCCAAGCACTGCCACACAAGTAGGCTTTTCCTCCCTGGGAGCGGTGATGAGCAGCAACACCCACGAAGTCCAACCGGGGAATCCGAGTGAGCCGACACTCCTCTGCTGGCACTGCAGAGAGACTTCCTGGCACCCACCCCTCCATCACAACTGCACTCACTCCTGCATATCCTCGACCCTGCTTTTTGGACACCAAGCAAGCACCCCAAGAGCCAATAAAAACGTCAGCCCTCCCACAGACCCCTCATTTGACCTTAGACACAGTCAAATTCTCCCTTCTTGCATCAGTTCATCACCTGCAAGATCAAAATCACTCACATGATTTCCAATCCTGCCTCATCCCACAGAAGCTGACCTGTGAGAGCAGCACATGGAACAGCAGTGGCTGTGTGTTCAACCAGGGGACTCATGCCATTTACTTGGCATACAGCAAATTCGCATCCCCTGCTCCTTCCTTCCCGGTCTGAACCCAATTGCATACAGACTGTTTAAAAAAGAGGCAATTTGAATTAAATAGCAGTCCTGACACATTCCAGGAGCATTCCTGAAAACCAATCACTTGGATGAATTTTATTCAAAAGCCTCTAAACAAACACCGAGCTCTGCTGTAACACTGCTGCTTTCCCTTTGCCTTAGTAATTCAGTTCCCACTGTGGGGGGCTATTTATCTCGTTCCCTTGCAACATAAAAGCCATTTCTCCAGTCAAACCTCTACATTATAAATGGTTATTTTTTCCTTTATCATAAGCCTGCTGATAGTCTATTCCATATGGAGGAAAGGCACCCGGCTGAATGATGAAGGTGGCAGCAGAGAAGCAATCATGCTCACACAAGGGACCTCTCCCAGAATTTTATGCTGTTTGTGAAGTCTGACTCCAGTGCCACGCTGGCTGTACATGACTGTGATTACACTGACTAGGTTATTCTGATTTACGGGAGGGAGAGAGACAGAGAGACAGGAAATTGGCCCAGCAATGATGTACTAATGTACAGCTCCCCTCCAGAAGCTCAGTGCCTGTAAATACGAAAATGTTAAAACCATGTTTTTGATAAGCATGACAAATCACGTAAAGTCATTACAATTTTATTAGAGGAAACATTTTCAAATGCATTGATTAAATTAGGAATAATGACTTGGACCTTAAAGTTATAAACCTCTAATTTCATCAGCACTAATGACCTCCTGAATAGAAGAGAGGAAGTCAGCATCCTCATGGCCTGAGACAAAGAAACCATCCCTTTGTGAGCCACGCTGCAATGGATAAAACTGGGTGAGAAGACAAAGACTGTGGAGAGCCATATCACAGTCTACATGTTAAATAGCTTCAGCTACCTGAGATTTTAAACACTGTTTAAAATTAATTAATCCTTGAGCTCCAAGGAACATTGGGATGCTTTTTGATTACAACCTATATAAAAGCAGGGTTATTCTGTGCATATTCACAATGAAGCCTATGGAAAAATGAATGTGTTCAACCTGTAATCATCTTCCCAATGCAAATGGCTTCTGACATACATTTTCCAAAGTTGCATGCAAACATCCCACGCACCAAACTGCTAAGTCCAAAGGACATGCAGCAAGGAGCCTGTCATCAGGTGGCAATCACCTTCCCACTCTCCTGTAGCACTGCCACTCTTCTCTCACAGAAAGTCTCCTTCCTCCCTAATACTGACACTGATTTCCCTCCTCAGACCTACAGAGAGGAAGAAGGCAAGGAAAGGTGTAGACCTTCACTGCACACAGAGACTAATTGCAATCCAATTGCCCGTTACCTCCCTGATGCTGACTGAACAAAAAAAAAGTGTTGTCCCTGAGTGAGCCTAACATGTAACCTGTATTTCAAGGTGCCATTGTCAAGATTAGAGAAACCTGAGCTTGATAAAGAGCAAGGAAAACAGCAAAGATGACAATGCATCTTCTTTAATGTTCCCCTGGGTCCTGGAGGTGGACAGGACTTGTTCTCATCCCTGACGTGATTGAGACAATCTCAGGATCACAGGAAACCTAAACTCGTCTCCAAATGCCTGCGCTCGCTCAGCAGACCAAGGGGAAAGCAAAGCTTGGATCTCAAGTTCTGCTTCCCAGTTCCTGAGGATTGGTGTGACTGCTGCAAAACCCTAGAAGATTCTTCACACTGAAGGTACTTCCTTGTGGTGGAAACAATCAACTAAAACTGAACTGCTCATTCACTAGTGCAGACCTAACTGGGGCCTTCTATACTGAATCCTCCTTTTATCGTCCCCCAACAAAAGGCAGTTATAAAGGATGTTGTATCCATTTTCTTTTTTTCCCCCCTCCTATGTTTAGCCCTTTCCCTTTTGCTCTATGAAAATCAGAAGTGAAATGAATGTCTGCTATGTCTGTCAAAATACAATAAATGAGGAGAAAGAAAACTGTTCTTCCCTAAACTCAACAATTATCATTATCTCACATGTGTTCTGAAACCAGCAAATATAAGAAACTGGTGTTGGAAGAAGAATTGTTTTTACAAAGGTTGCACCTTGAACTTTAACGTTAATATGAAAGAATAAAATAGAAAATCAGGCAACATTGTGGGAAAACAGAATTGTCTGAGTGCTTTCCCTCACCTTCCCTCCTTAATGTAGGTTTTAGATTAATATACTTCTCTTCCTTGTAAGGACTACAATGCATGATTCATTCATTCATTCATTAAACTTCATCAGCTTTGTTTTATCTGTCAGATAAATGGGAAACAAATACTGATAATATAGGGCAGTGCATTAACATTGTTTCTGCCTGTCTCACTACGAGACATCCAAAAAACAAGCCTCACCTCAAACAAGGAAAATTTTAGCTTAACCTCCCTTCAAGACCCAAAACTCATGTAACACCCTGCCCACCTCCCCAGCCCTGTCAAAGTACCCTGTATGGTGAAAAACTGAGTTTCAGAGATTTGGATCTGAACCTCTGGGACACATGAGAAGCTGGGACCTTGCTTGCTACAGACATTTTCCTACATGGTAGAAGGTAGAAAGATGGTCTTCTGTGCACCCTTGGAATTTCCAGGAACACAATACAGAAATAATCTCATTTGTGCATCCAGAAACAGGAGAGAATGATTCACCTTGCACATAGTACACAAATTTGGTCTAAAATCCACACAATTAATTATTATAAGTCGATCAGTATTATAAGATTTTTACTTTTTTCCTTAAACTGAAATTCCATATTCTAGGTATGAGTTTAGCTGCTCTTTTTTTTTTTCTTTTCCTTTAGTACAGGAATAAATTTTCTATTATTAGTCTGTTTCTGTCATTAAATTCATAGTGTGTGCAAACACTGATGGGTGTTTTTTTGCTCTATCAAACTCTGTTCTGTTCTAACAACTGAGAGCTACCTCTTTTACTGCATTACACATACAAAATATTTAGAACAAACAAAAGAGAACACTGGCTACCCACATACATTAAATATCTGATAGTAAATTGAAAACAATACATGTGGTAGTGCAGCTGCATAACATTATAATTGAATCTGTTCTCCCTCTCTCGAGCCACTGAATTTCAGCCTTTTTTCAGTGTTCTTGAGTTATCTTTCTTTTATAAATAGACTTCATTTCCAAACTCTTTCCATCTTTATTTTTTCCCTTGAACTCACCTCTGAGAGACTTAATGAGGACAGAAAATTGATCAGCAAGTACATTTTATGCCTTGTTTGAAAGCACATAATGTTTCTCACAAGTCCTCTTTGTAGGAAGATGTGTCTGCAAGTACTTCTCTTCTATAAATATATTAAGAAAGATGAAAGGGAGATACTCAGCAGTCCAGGACTTGAGCACAGGCTTGTACCATTCAACTTCCACAGGAAGATTCACTCTCAGCCTACAGGCACAGGGCTGGGCCAACCACTGCAGAAACCACAGACAGTCTGTCATCCCTCTGGGATGTTCCACAGCTGGAACAGTGTTGTCTCACAGGCACTTCTAACTGCAGGGAGTGCTCACGTGATAAATGGAGTCATGGCCATCAATAGATCACCTCCAGAAAGGTCTTTGCTCAACTCCTTTGGAACTTTCCTGATAATTGTTCTCTTGGGTAGTTATGTGTGGCAATAAGGAAAACCCACTCCCAAATCAGCCGTGCCATGAACATCATCTGTGTGTTGTACAGGTCAAGCTGATGTTGAACAGGTCGCACGCAAATCCCGTATTTATGTTACTGAGATCTCAAGGGATTTTGGGGTGGGTGCTGTACAGGGAGAGAGTATTCTATTCTTAATGAGCACTTTGGCACCTACAAAAATTAACAGTAACAAAACCACGGCATGACAAGACCTCAGCATGGGAGATACAATCAACCTTCAGCAGAACACACTGGGGTGCAAGTGAGCTAACACACAGCTACAAGAGTAGTAGGAAACAACATCAGCTAGTTACCCTTAAAAACACCAAAACAGTTATGGCAAACATTTTCTTCTCTATTGCTGACTGCTATAATTAGTGGTTAGGAAATACCTGTATGATGACAGCAACCACATGTCAGAACGGGATGTCAGACAGCACTGATTGGTATTGTATGAACAAAACGAGGCAACAGCTGGCCTAAAGGGTTCACTGTTAATATTGCTTGCATTATTCTAATTTCGGGGGGTGAGGGGGGAATCTTACTCCAAAGAAAATTTTAAAAGGCACTCAAAATATACCTTGGCTCATCAGTTATGCTACTAATACAGAATAAGTGTGTTAATAATAATTAAAAATAAATACTATGTTAATAATAAAGAAAAATTACTGAGAGCAGTAACAGTAAATTACGTAGTTTGAGATAAAGCCTAATAATAGCAGTGGTTTTCTTGTTCATATTACTACATGAGCTGTTTTTGCATGGGGTGGTGGGTTTAAGACAGTTCCAATGCTAACCAACAGTAATTTTTAAACTGAACTGGAAATTGGTTTGTGAAAAATACAAGTATATTTAATTGCAAAATGGACTCAAGATATGCATCAAATCAACTCATCTTATAAAACTCCATTCATCTGTAATTCTCACCAGCAACAAAAATGGAAGGTGGGTGGGAAGCTGTTTCAAGTGCTGTTCTGTTAAGCTTCCCACTGATGTACTCTAAATAAAAGGTTCAAGATTTCTGCAGAAAGAGTAACAAACCCATCAGGACTTCATGAAGAGTGCATGTCCTCGGTTTTCCCACGAACCCCTCTCTGTCCTCAGCGCTGTGGCTGTGGGAGCGCGGTGGCTGAGACCCTCTCACTGCAGACAGCTCATCTGAGTAGGAGTGTGTTTAACGTGACCGCTCGCAGCAGACTCCCTACACACTGCTCATGCTAAATTTAACATTTACACTAGATTGTCAAGATCTTCTTTGAAACTGTAAATTTTTATATTCAGGAGATACGAAAAACAGAGGTTTAAACCATTAATCTGGCTATGATCAGTAATATGCAACTGATTTTCCATTTACATCTTTTCATGCACCTGTTATATCAAAAACTAAAACTCAGTCTCTTGAGAAAGCACAGTGTGCCCACCACCAGTCACTCACTCAGGTGGACAGAAAGTCTGCTCCCAGCTACACAGGGAGGCACACACTATAAATAAGTGGTTATAGTCAAGGTCAACAAGGTGAATATTTTACGAAAGGACAAGCCTCTTTCCTTGCCTGTCGGAGATAAGGGAAGGAGTAGGAAGCCTATCGAGGCTAGGGAAGGGAAGGACCTCACTAGCTGGAACATCCCTGCCAGGATGATGGCAAGTCCCAGCCCAAGGGCTGTGGTCCAACAGTGATGAGGGAGCAATTGCAGGAGGACATAAGGAAGAGAAAGGCAAACAAGGATGCACCATTTCTCCTCATCAGGATTAAACGCAGGCCACGTGCAATGCAGAGTTTCACCAGGCACATCGCCAGAGCGCAGCGAGGGGAAGGCAGCACTTGGCCCACACAGGACTGCACCTTCAGCAACCACGGGCATCGCTCCCACCCATCTGTTGTGGAGTGCACAGGGCCCTCCAAGACCAGAAGGGGAAGCAGGAGCCCAGCCCTGCCACAGTGCAGCACTTGGGTAACAGGTGCTGCCGGGCTTCCCAGGGGCTGCATCCAGCTGCACACACCAAGACACCCTGCTCTTGGTTCTGCTTACAGGGAGATCTGCCAAGGGGAAGTCAGCTGGCAAAAGCCAGTAAATCCTTCAGCTCAAGCTAGCAGAGATCCTACTGTGACCCTGCCAGCTCTGATGATGGGTCAGATAAAGGGCTCTGCACTCCAGGTAGCTCATAAAAAGAGATTAAAGCATCGCAGTCAATGAGACAGTTTCTTTCTATTTGCCCACTCAGGCAGAACAATTTCCCCTCCAGATTAATTTCTGCCTTCCTCCACTCAGTGGAGGCCCCAGGGTGTGCAGGTGGGAGGCATAGGAAAGGCACACCAGAACAGAGAGGGGCACAGCCAGAGAGGAGGCCCTGTGTCCCTCCTCCACACTCATCCTCCCAGCGGTGGACCATTCCTACAGGATGAGTGTGCTTCCTGCGATGGCAGGGACACAGACCCATAGGCTGCAACACAAATGTAAGTCATTACAAATATAATGGAAAAAGCATTTAGTTGTCACAGAACTAAACAATTATTTTCATGGCTTTCAGAGAGTCCATCCAGATTGACTGTGGAGGTTCATCAGACTGGGAAGTATCCTCTGCTCCTTGCAAATGTGGCTTTGACTGATGAGAGAACACAACACAAGCATTAATGGTGTGCCTTGTCAAACTTTGTCAATAATGCAACAAGGAAGCCAGAAGATGCAGCTGAGGTGTGAGAACAACAGATGGAAAATCTGCCAAGAAAATGCTGCTTTCCTCCAAGGACAGCCATGACCTACCCAACCTCAGCGGATGGTCATCTATCATGTCAGCATTCCCATCTTCCCACAAAAGGGCAAAGCTAGCTTCCCAAGGCTCAATATCCCTTAACCCCTCCATCAGAAGGAATAAAAGAGAAAAAAGCAGCGATACAGTGACACTGTATGTCAGCCGTGCAGTTACTGATTGTACATGAAGTCCATATTGGCTGCTTTTCCATAAAATTTGCAGAGCACCACCCAACTGAAGTCTGTATCAACAAAAAGCACTTGGTCACCCTGCAAAATGAACCCTCTGACCAAACCTCAGGTATGGACCTGCACAAACATTTTGTAAAAGATGAAGGTCTGCAAAGGAACATATACACATACTCTCACTTCCACGTGCCTAACATCTGTGCTGTGCTTCATTCCAGGTAACTAATTCCAGCAGGACAGAGACATCAACACCCCTGTTTACCAGCTGCTTGTGAATCCAGATTTTGTGGGAGTTAGTTGACATTTCTAGGTAAATGCAGTGTACTCAGGAGAAATAGTGTGTTACAGGACTCTCTTCCAAAGCATTCAGTTTGTTTTTCCAAGTTGAGAAACTGACAGGATAATACCTCTAATGCACTGAAAATATTTGCTGTGTGGTCCCCAAGAACCCCTACTCCCCTCAGCACAGGCTGAGGTTTCTGTTATTGCACTGAGCCTCAACAGAACGGCAAGATAAAGGATCTACATTCTCCTATCTGCAGCATCTCTACTGTAACTGCTGCTTACCACACCCTGAGCAGTGCCTCAACATACTGACATCTGGGTTTGCACTTATCCCAAGTTCTTTACAGATTGTAATTCTGAACCTTGTTCCCTGTATAAAAACTTTAATCTCTCAACCTGATTCAAGCTTCTACTACAGGACAGTTAAGTATAACATCCAAGCCCTAAGGTCAGGTTATTACAATTTATTTCAAGATCATGTACTACAGAAAGCATCAGCTTCCAGCAGGAGCCTATGTGAACAAATAAAAAGACAACAGGGAGCCTTTCTCGTCTGTCGGGTGACTGTTCACATTTTATTTAGTCTGTTAAGCATATTGCTGCTGGTTTGAAATGAAGATCAACACAGTTTGCAGACAAACACAATATATTTGGCCTCACCCCACAATAATAATGGTCTGTTTTACACTAAGTTCTGCCTAACACCACTGTCTTCTGGCATGCACTTAACCTTCAGCTGCACCCTCTGGAAAAAGCTGTAGTGTTATTAATATACTTCGTACACTTCATGTGCTTCAGAGTCGCTGAAACCAGCCATAGCACCTCCCAAACCGTGCATCTTTCAGCACTCCATTCCTCTGAGAGCCAAAAGCAGAGACTTTGCCCTAAGCTCCCTCTGCCCCTGCTTATCTGGAGCTGCTGCAGTGCTCTCACAGCCACAAAACACCCTGGGTATAAAAAGGTCACTTTAATTAGTGGTTGACACCGTGATGTTTTCAGAAATGGAGAAGTCATCTTCTTTCATTTTCTGTTTCACAGCCTATCCCCAAGTCTCTAATTATATATATTCACACCTCCACATAGAATTTAATGGAAGTGGAAAGAGATTGTTCATCTGCAGACAATACATCATTTTTCTCTAAAATGTGGGAAGTTAAATAAAATGTCATGATGAAAGAAATTCCAGGTGACTTTAAATTATTTAACTGTCCATACAAAGTCTTTGCATACACTTTGAAATGAAAGGTTCCTTTCCATTAAAAAAGTACATATATTTTTAAGACTTTGGAATTAAAAATGCATCAAGAAAATGTTCTGTCTCTAGGATGGTGCAAATCTTCATAGTTCTGCTGATTTCAACAGACTGAAGTACAACAAAAACACTTCTAAGTGGAAAAAAGTCATTTAAAAATATGTCTTCAAGTCCATTATTTAAAAGTTAGGGGGAGAATTAAAAAACAAACAAAACAAAACCTCAAAACACAAAAAAACCAAACAAAACCAACCAAACAAAAAAACCCCTCACCAAGCTATGAGGGCAGCGCCAGCTGCAGAAAGCCTACAACAGTCAAATTTCACAAGAATCTTTTTTTTTGCCTTCATAAAAAAAAAAATCCATCACTCATTCTTCTAACAAATAATTCTGGTCAGGTTACTTACTAATGTTCCTACAATTTAGTACAAATTCATTTTTTTCATCTGGAAACATTTAAGGGAAGGTGCACTCAATAGATATCTCAATGAACTACACATCAATTTCTCGGTAATCTGCTAAAGAGATCATTTTTGCCATTTACAGAAACCTAAACTCCACTTTCTGAATGCTTTTCAAATTGCACAGTTTTTTGCATCTCTGCCCAGCCTGGAGGGAACAGGAGACCTGGCAAAACAACATCAAGCAAAACAGGAAGTTTCTTTTACCGCTACCACAAACTAGTTTCTGACACAGGCTGTCAAAAAAGAAAAGGCTACAAAGTAGGAGGACTTCACTGGCAAATTTCATTAGTAGGATTTCACTGAAAGAGGAAAACCAAGAGGCCAACATCAAACACGAGCCTGCTACCTCAGGCTCCACCTGGGACTGGGGAAAGGGATGCCTGAGGGCACTCAGTGAACCAGGGCTCATGGAAGGAGCACTGTCCAGTGATTTCTCCCACGGCCAGTGCAGCACTTGCTGGAGGACAGGACCCACCAGTACCCCACCAGTGAACCTGAGGCTGGGCCGTTCCCCACCCTGCCAAGGGGTCTACTTTGTTTAGCAGGACTACAAAGCTTCTTCCTCACACAGATGCTCTGGACCATGTTCACCCCACCGAGGTCCTTGGAAAGGGCGACCACAGCCTTGTGAAGAAAAGGATGCTCTGAGCCCATGGCTGAGAGCTGCAGGTCCTGGACACCTGCAGAGGAGGCAACAGGAGGACACAAAACCGGCATCAGCCCCCAACCATCTCAATATCAGGACATTCAGGTTTGACATAAAAACTTTGCAAGTAATAGTTCGCTGGTTTTCTGGTTGGGTTTTTTTGTTGCAACAGCAGGTTCTGTACGTCCAGCTTCCCTCAAAAACCCTTCTGAAAAGAACACGTCTACCACTGAAAGCTGAAAAACAACTGTAATTACTGTGACTGTTTGGATACTCAAGTGAATGCATGTTGTAGATGGGACATCCTCCACTCTGCAAGCCAGAAATACATTTCTAGTGCTTTTAGTTTATTTAAAAAAGGTCAGCTGCAGTTCTGTAAATGGAGCATACCTCTAGCACCAAGAGTCTAGAGTCACAGACTGAGCTGGAACATGCATCTCCTTACTGCAAATCCCCCAGTAATCTCAAAAACAGGAAATGAAACAAAAGCCCACAAATAAACTGTATTTCAGTCACTGGTCAAAATACTGGGCATTTCTTCCCAGAACCTCTGACCTTTACTCAATATCTCATGGAAAATAAAGATTCAAGGGATTTCTGCTTAGGATCACGTTTTCCTCTCCTATGCATATATTCAGCCCTCAGGTCAAAAAAACCTTAAGAGTCAAAAAAGAGAGGAAACCAAACTACTCTCCAGAGCTCAGCTTGCTCACACCACTTTTCCAGCTGTTTGGAAGGAGGCCCCTTCTCCCATTCTCTCACCAGGGAAGTGCCATGTCCTGACTCCAGGGGCTTCCATGCAGGCAGGGTGATGCTGCAACCCTTCCTCTCGTGATGCTGGCACAGCAGGATGAAGGCAAAGGTCACCCAGATATCTCAATCTTCTCCCATGTTCATCTCCTGCCACGCCACAACCATATGGCAGACAACAAAGTTACCAAATGAATCAGGGCTTTCTCCTTCCAAGTAGCTATTAGTGTTATTTTACCTAATTCTTGCCAACATCTACACTGCAGGATGTCATCATACTACTGTCAATTCACAGGATCATTTTCCAAATGTTCAGTGATTAAAATGAACTTGCTCCACTAACCTCCTTCTCAAAGACAGGAATATCTAGTTTATTAAATATTTTTGAACCCAAAACTTCAGAAACTGAAAACTTTTTTAGATTTATTTGGGTTTGGGGGTTTTTTAGCCGGGGAGAAGGGGGAGGGACACACTTCAGTTGAACTTATTTTGGGCTTTTTCCTCCCTACACCTGTTGCATATTTTCCCTCCATTTTAATCTTTATAGAAAACAATAACCACCTAATGCTTTCTCTGTGTCAGAAGAGTCTCCTTGCATGTTATTAATGCTGCAGGTTCCTCTTGTTCACGGCAAGTGCCTTCCAGGATATGTCTGTAGAAAAGAGTAAGAAAAGCTTTTCTTTGTGCTAACGGGGTTGGCATCCATTCCTCATGTTACCACTTGCTCAGAACTACACTTCACAGATTCATCTCTCTTGCTCTTTTATTCCTTCTCACCATTGTTGACTCTGAGACACATTCACCTACTTAAATTCTGCTTGAGCTCAAGTTGTGTGGCATTAAAATGTTTTTAATTTCCAAGGAAAGGAAGATTTAGAAAGACTGTTCTCACTTTTCCAAAGCACACAAACACACAGAGCTTCCCCTGGTTAGTACATCATTAGTATTTCTTTCCAAGAATTTCATTGCTTGAAAATAGACTATTTTCAGGGATATGTGCTTGGTGTAAAATCTTGCACGGAGGTGTTGATTAGCCAAATGCCACTCAATTTGCATATTTTTTTTTTCTAGTTTGGATCTTGAGGAACATCCTGGGAAGCTAACAGCTACATAAATAAGATTTGGGTAAAATGAGCCACGTATTTGCTACGAAATATAGGCAAAAGCGACCTCCTGGACAGCTGCAACTTGTGTCTTCAGCAGATGAGTAAGAAAACAGTCTGTTATTTGGCTGCTGCTGAAACAGATTAACACACAGGCAGAGGAAAAAAGGAAGACTCGAAGATGTCTTTTCTCCCATGCTCGTTCACGTGACCTTCTGACAAGAAATTAATCTCTTGACCCCATCCATTTAGCAATAGGAAAGAACAAAACTCCTGTTTCAGTTATCAAGGAACACCACAGTGTCAGCCACAAATACTTGTCTAACTCTGCTTCTGGAGAACTTATATGTAGGTAAATTAGGTAGTTCATTATACAGAATATTGCAGCTTGGGGCGGGGGCGAGAGGAAAGAAACACAAACAAACAAAAAATTAATATTAGTTAAGGTTTAGTTTGGTTTGGTTTTACAGAAATGCAGGAAAGGAGTTAAGATAAGACATTTTCACATTTGGAAAGCCAAAGCCATGTATCTTAGCCCATGTTATATCTCCATATTAAAATCACGGACTACAGATGGTGCTGCAAATACTCAGAGCCCTAAAAATCACGTAACTTATTCACATTTTCATGTTCTAAAACCCCTTTTAAATGGTTTATTAAAGTCACACAACACTTTACAATGAGTTTAAAAAAACTGTTTGTTTCAGTCAAGAATGGATTTGACTTCAGATTCTGTTCACATACCTAAGACTAGAGAACAATCCAAAATTTTTTCATCCCATGGTTAAACTGTCCACAGACCTGCAATTATAACACTCTGGCATAAAACACTTCTTTTAATTTATAAGCCTTATCTCAGGTAACATGGTAATTGATGCTGAGTAAGGAAGTTCCTCCAAATTTCACTTGAGGNTTTCTTTTAATTTATAAGCCTCTCAGGTAACATGGTAATGGTAACATCTCAGGTAACATGGTAATTGATGCTGATTAAGGAAGTTCCTCCAAATTTCACTTGAGGTTAAGCATTTGATTTTCAACATATGCAACAGAAAAAAAAAAATTGTTCTAGTTATAACATGAAGCTGACATTTCTGAAATGCTACAGGAAAGACTGCCAGTATGTCTTTGCTTCTTTCAGCATTCCTAAATTTTCCCTGTCATCATTTTGAAATAGTGGGAGTCATTCCTCACAGCACAGCAACCCCCAAGCCTCTCTGATACCAAAATAGACAGCTACATAGCAAAAGCCATGAAACCTGTTTTCCTTTGTCAGCTTAAAAGCAGAGCAGAGATACCTTAAAATAGGGCAAAAATCCAGAGAAATTTAAAAGACTTTTGAGGCTCTTGACAAACAGCTGAACCAAACCTTTGAGAACAGCCAACAAACACCCTAGTTCAGACACACTGAATGTATAAGGGACTCTGAAAATTGAACTTATCCTAGCAATCCTCTGAAAATAAATGGCTACTGTGCTTTGTATTTGCAGACAGCAGCAGCAAAATCCCCCTGAAGTAAACCTGGCCTCAGAGGCAGACACAGTTTGGGGAGTGGTGAAATCCCAAGTTAATACTTCCCGTTCCATATTCACTGTTCTCTCATCTTATTACACAAGCTCTGTAATCTCTGCACAGACCTCTTCCTCTGCACAGATACCCATGCAAACCCTCACATCTCGGCGCCTTTGTCTATGGGAGTTTTAATACCTTTGGCTAGAGGAGCGCTACATTAAAAGGTGGGGCTAATTTTGTTGATTTCCTTTGTCCCCTGCACCACACCAGAAAGGTATCATGCTCCAGCAACTTCTCCACCTTCAGGAAGCTGCTCTCCTGTTTCTCCCCTCCCTCTGTGCAAACCTTTTAAATCACTTTTAATAACCCAATAAAGTCACACATTTGCCTACAAACCAGGGCCAAGCTTGATGCTATACAAAAAGCAAGGGGAAGCCTTCGGCTCAGAGAGTTGATGTGATCTATCTTTTCAGTTTACCCAGCTGACAGTAAGGGCAAACTGTTCATCTCCTACAGCAAGTAAGTGAAATTTTGCAGTGTTCAAAAGCATTTAAGATGGATTAAGAGTAACTAAACGAAGCTAGCTGATTAAGAATGAGTTGCATTAGGCACTGAGGTGTTTAAACACAGATTAAGAAAGAGTACACGTGTTTCAGTTGGGAGAACTGAAATAATTAAATGTCACTAGTCCCACTGAGTGGTGCATCACAGACAGTAGTATTGGAACATCAGGCCACAAATAGAGACTGTCCCATGACTAACCTGTACAGAATACCAAAGTTACTTTCTGGTCCACACAATATAGCTTAAGTTTTACCTGGAAAAACAGATTAACACATACTGGATGTGGGTCTAAGTAATTAATCTTCAGGGCATTTTCTCGAGCGCTTTTACACACACATTTGGATGAAGTTAAAATCACTGGGCCTCAACTGGTTCCCTTAGGCCATGAAATCCCGTTCCCGGCTACAGCACGTAAGCACATCAGGTACCTAACACTACACCTCCACTCTCTCACACCCACTCCAGCATCATCCAGGTCCTAGAGTGGTGCGAGGGCGGTGAAGGAACAGCGGTGAGAGAAATCAAGGCAGAACTGGGAGAGTGGAAGGAAAATTGCAGGGATGCTAGGAGAAAAAGCTTGCCATTGAAGGGCTGCAGTAGAAGGAGAGTGACTAAGGGTAAAGGAAAACCAACCACTAATTGGGTTAAAATACACAAGAATCTCCAGGCTATCAAAAAAAACCCTGCATGTGAAGGGAAAATGCTGTGGAGGTCCTTCTCATAGCTCCTTCTGGCACTGTCCCTCGGGGAAGTCTGACACACCTCTGTGAGTATCAGACACATGGAAAACACTGAGTGGTTGGAAACCAGCAATTTATTCTTCAGAAAAAAGATCCAAAATTACAGGATTTCCATTAATTTGTCCCACAAAGTTTCCTCATTTGGTTTCAACTTTAATATGGATGATAGGGAAAGAATATGGAAAGGAAGGAGAATTTAAAGAAAAAAAAAAGAAATATATGAGACAGGGAAAACTTTCATTAAATTTAACTTAAATGGAAAGGAGCTTAACTTGTGAAAACAACAATTGACAGGGGTCTTTCCTATGACCCAAAGCACATCCCCAAAAGATCTCTCCCACATCCATGGTGAAGCAAAAGTATGTTTTCCAGCATGGAAGCAAAGCTGCTGCCCAGTCTGTTCTGATACTGTAATCACTCTTAACCACAAATCCCCAGGGTAACTTTCAGCTACATAAGTTCTTTTTTTTTTTTTAAGAAGCTTTAGAAATAAAGACCTTTTCCATTTGTCTACATGGCATTTTAGTTGAACTGATGAGCTTGGTATTGCAATTCTACACTCATTAATGCAGCCTACATTCAGCCTACATTCAGCCAAGACCTGCTCTAAAATCCATGGTTCCTGTACATCTAGGAGCTGCATCTAGCACAAGGAGGGTGGAAATAGGAATAAATTTAAACCTTTTTTTGTTCATTAAAACACCTAATGAGAAAATTGCTACCTAGAGCAGTTAATGGTAACTTGTTATTGCTGACTAAGACAGCAAAGCTCCTCTGTAAATACAATAAATGCTATTTCGGCTACTTTGGCCCTAAATAAAAGAGCCACCATATTGTTCATTCACAAAGGAAAGTGATAGGATTTGTATGGTCTGCAAGTGCCTGAACATTGTATTTATCCCACTAAAATGCAAAGCTGTATGGAACAGGATCCTCTTCTCACTGAGGTCAGGACAGCTTTTGAATCAAATAGCTGCACATCTCTTCAGAAAGGAGACATGTGCCACCATGGTTGGAAAGCACAGCTATTCAAATTCAGACAGGCACCATTTTTATTGTTCTTGAATGCTTCAACCAACCAAACCTCAGAGACAACATGAAAGTCACGCAGATTTCAATCACAGTTGTTTCTAGAACTGCCAAAACTAGAAGGGAATGTCCTCTACCTCACATTTTTAATCAGCTTAGAAACAAAACACAGGAGTATTTTCTCACCATCTCACATCACTGAACAAACATTAACGCTTTCATCCCAAAACAAATGATGTTACAGGAAACTATTCAGTCACCAGGGCAATGGGAGGAAAATATCACCAAGCTGCTCCTTAGTCTGTCGGTAGAGCCTGCAGTGGCACATTTGGGCTCCACCACTCCAGTGCCCCAGGCACAGACACACTGCACACACTTCACACCGTCCCAGCGCCCACTCACAGACAGACCATTCAATATTGCATGACTGTTCTTTGTAATTTAAGCATGCTGATACATCTATTGTCATTCAGAGCACTACAGGCAGCAAAACTGGAACCACCAGGCCCTTACTGGGACTTTGATCTGCTATTCTTTTTGTACATAAACTTTTCTAGCAAAAATCTGTTATAACCTGTATGGTACAAACTGGCAAGTGACAGCAAAGCAAGCTCTGGGGAACATTCGTATGGACCTGCTCTAAGACAAAGACATCTGTTTTACTATGCTGAGTTTAATACATTGCATTTCACCTACTACATTGAGCAAAGGGCAAGGCACTTTCCCATACTCACAGCAGTGGAGATAAATTATGCATTCAGAGCTAATTACGTGATATGCTCTTTAAACCCTGTCATTATACATGCCAAATAAGGAGAATGCAAAAATATAGCTCCCAGGCAAATAAGACAGACACAGGGTGTGGGTGAAAGACACCAACTTCTCCCAAAGGACTGTAATGCCCAAGACACCAGCTGTCTACCTCTACCATCTGGACAAAACTCAGGTGTATGGCAAGGACACGAAATCCTGATCGTTTTGGTCTCCCAGTTGAGGTGGAGGTGTGTTGGCAGATGTGGATGCCTGTTCTCTCCAGTTCCAGGTGCTTTCTTAAAACAAGCATAACTTATGAACCATCTTGTAAGGGTAACATGGCTGGGAGTTATTTTTTTTTCTCTGGATTTCCTCATTATGCACATTTTCTGTAGTCTGGAGGAACTGCAAAGTTTTGAAAAGCCATGGAAATCGCACAGCCCCAAACTTATGGAGAGACTTACTCTGGCACATATCAGGAACAATCATCAGTGACTTAATTTGGTTCCCAGCCACCCTCCTGCTCCCCAGGGGCAGTGGGAGCATCCCCACAACCTCTGGCGGCGGCATGGGGAGCCTGCCTGGCCGCCTGCCAGTGGCCGCCTCTCCTCTTCCGCAAAAGGCTGGCAGGGCTGCAGAGAGCTTCGCTGGGAGGAGCAAGGAGGAAAAGGAGGAAAAGTGTTCTCTCCCAGCATAAATACAGCTGTTTCCACAGATGCATGCCTCTAAAAGCTCTGCTTTCCTTTTAGGTCAGAGTGAGAAATCCCACTGGTCCTTCCCGTGCGGCCACTACTTTTGGTAGCCAAGGCCAGAAATCTTGAGAACAGAACAATCCCTTTTTGACTCGGAGAAGTTTGTTGAGCAATAATGGCAAAATCAGGCTTCATCTCTACTGGCTAGGACTACATCAGAGAATATCCTGAGTTGGAAGGGAGCCACAAGGATCATTGAAGCCCAACTCCTAAATGAGAACAATGAAATGCAGGAAAGCCCCCATGAGCTTTCCTGCAGGGACATGAAGCATAGTATCACCCTGCCATTAGGACTGGGGAATCCCTATTCCCCAGGAAAATAAATTTCTGGCATATGACATTGCTATGGCTCCTGCTGATGGCTGCTTCTGTTGGGCTCCCTGCTGCTCCATCCCAAGCCTCCCAGTCAGCTCATAGTGCTGCTCCTTCCCTTACAGAAGCAAGAGTAGGCTGCCCCTGTGGCACAGGGAGCCTGCACTCTCCCAACAGCCCAGCCAAGACTTTGGTTTCCCAAGTTTTCTTGTCACTTTCTGCCTGCACCCAGACACATTCTCCCTGCACAGCCAGCATTCTCCTCCTGCCTTGGCCACGACAAGCACCCCAATGGCTCACACACCCCACTGCAGGGTTCTTCAAAACACTTGCCTGGAGGTTTGCCCAACTTGAATGAAGCCACTGCAGTTCCTCTTATTTACACCAGGACTGACACCAGGCTAAAAACGGAGGCAAAGCTTCAGGACAACAACAATTAACCTTCAGAGGGATGAAGTTGAACTCCAAAACTCATTTCATCCAAGATAAGGACAGTGATCTATAACAGTCCAAAAGGATGTTTGTACCTCCAAAACCACGCCCTTTTAAGTTATCTAAAAAAACCTGAAAACTTCTGCTTCTTTGTCACAGCAAATATGTACTTGATTAAATAGCTGACCCACCAGCAGGACAGAATTCTTTGCTCTGTCCTGGCTTGTGCTTTGGGTCCAAACAGCTACAGCCCCGTCCACAGGGTAGCAGGCACCGCGCAGAGTTAAAACTGCCAGGCAGCAAAAGTAGCCAAGTTCCATTAATCACTGACAAAGCACCCTGATGCTAAATCCTTCACATTCATCTTTTCCTGAGTGCTTCGCTTTGCAGTTTATTACAAACAGAGCTTGGCTTCAGAACCCTGGTAAACCCCCACACAAAGACACATTTTTCAAACTGTCATCCCAAGCTGTCCTGTGCTCTCCTGACCATCCACAAATATTACTCCACATTTACATTACTTACATTAAGAGCATTTTTAATTATTCTTCCAGCCCAACAAATGAGCATTCACAGTAATTTGGACACTGGCACTGTCTGCCTGCGGCAGGCAGATGCTACTGTGCTCAGTAGAAGAGGAAGCTATTTTTATTTTAGCATGAGGGCACTAAAAGCTTCTCAGAACAAGCAACACTAGTTAAATTTTTCTCCTTTTTTTGCTGCTCCCTGCCCCTTGCTCTCTGCGGGAACAGCACTGCTCCTGTTCGCAGCAGGGAGCCCACCTGGGGAGAAGCAATGCCAAAGGACAGTTGCCTTTGATGGTTCACACATGTTTATATGAAAAGTACATATTCCTTATTACATCTGGAAAGCCGGCCAGACCGTACATGTTGTACATTTCCATATTTTGGAAAGCAGAATTTTTAAAGGCTGTCAGGATCCTTTGCTTATATTAAAATGTTAACTATCCTGCAGATCAGCTGCAATTATCTTCTGACTTACCTTCTAGGTGGTGTGAATTTTGAACAAATACATATTTTAACTAAGTGAGAAGAGAAGAAACTTTTCATTTTCCACAGAGTACTGTTGTTTCAACAAAGGCCTCAGACATTTTTTATCTTCCCTTGCCTCTCCATCACATGATTTGTACCACTCTTTTCCCTAGATCTTACACACATTAGGAAATACTCAGCAGCAAGCAGTTAATTCCCTTTGTTCCTCTATCTACCTCACTCAATACTCCTCTGCCTTTCCCATGTCCATTGGCCTATAATTACACGGCCTGGCTCTCCCAGGATTTCCCAGAAGTGACCGCAGCTTAACATACAAAATCTCACGTGGGCCCTTTTCAACCTCAGTTAGTGAATGTCTGAACCATTCTCTTCACCTACTTGAGTTTTTCATGTCTGCAAAATGCTCAGCAATTATGCCCAAAAGCACTGCCCAGGAAAACACGTCAGAGTTTTAAGTTTCTATCAGTGAAAGGGGAGCTGGAAAGACCCAGGGATGGGATACAAACACCTCGCAAGCCAGATCCCTGCGTCAGGTACAGGACACACCAGCTACTCCTACAAGGGTATGAAGGCAACCCAACTGGTCTATACAGTAAAAGCCCCTGTAACTACAGCACTGCTCAATCAGCTGAGCCATGGAGAGATGGTTCTTCAAAAGCCACTTGCATTCCCCCTCACCAAGCCATCCCTCAGCTCCAAACTGCTTTTCTGAATCACCATTATTGAATTAACTGGCAGAGCCCAAAACTAGCCAAAGATGGTAGATATCCGAGTAGTCAGTAAAAGTCAAACTGCAGCCCAGGTGTATCTCTGTTCACTGGAAATGCCTGCACCATTCATGATAGAAACACGATGCAAAATTGGTCCCTGAGGTCCCTGACAGGAAAAGCTTTCTGTCAATATTAAACTTCGATTAGGCCAGATTCTTCCTTAGGGTAACTCTGAACTGCAAATTGAGATTGATTTATCATTATCATCAAATTATCATCATTTTTAGCTACACTTCTGCTTATCCTCTTCCCAGATCTTCAGCTCCTTGGTAGAGGAGAAGACTGTGAGAGCTGGGAGAACATGAAGTACTGAATGACAGTGTACATTTTCAAGGTGAGAAAATCTTAAATGCTGGCAGTAATGTCAAAAAAAATTACCAGGGACTTAGCACAGAGCAGTTCAAAAGAAAAGACATATTTCTGTGCCAGTGCTTAGAGGTTGATAGGATGCTGAAAGCTCTCACAATTTTCTTGTCATTCAAGAAGCCTCAGCAGTGCAAATTCAGAATCAGCAGACTGCAGCAATTGTAGATAAGAGAGTCGATGTACCTTGGTTCCCTCGTCATGGCTATTTAAGTCCTAACTCAATAAACTACTTGTGCCCTCAGCATTTTGAGATTCAGTAGGCTGCTTGCTCCCTCAGAAGTTGCCGCTTGCTCCCCCAGAAGTTGCTGCTTCCCGAGAAATAGCCACTAACTTCCAAAGTGAAGGGGAGCAAATCTGTTTGCTCAGTTCCATGGAGGCCAGAAACTTCCTGATTTTGCTAGGAAGACTCTCCAATAAAGACACTAAAACAGGCAGCAAAAAATCCCTTTTGAGGACCTCTTATCCCCTGGTGCCAAAGTCACCACGCTGGTAGAACAGCCCACTGCAAAGCATACATAAGTACACAAAGACTTAGGTGGTTCTAGCACAAAAACCTCTCAAAATAACCACTATGTCTTTATAAGTCTTCTTCCAGGCTAAAATTCAACCTAAGGCTTTTTAATTGGTCTCCAAACAAATGCAAGGCAAAGTGTAATGCTTCTGTGCTAAAACTGCAACTGCAGACCACAGGCATCTTGCATCAGTGACAACTGAACTATTCTGCTGGGCTCTGAAGAGGCACTTCATATACGTGCATTCACGATGCTAAGTGTTTATCCAGTCTGGAGCTTCAAGGCATGTAGTAACAAGCTGTAAAAACGTGTCAGCAGAATTTGAGCGGAAGTTGCCAAGTGTCAAAATAGGATAGCGTTTAAACATTTGCAAATTTTGCTTATGATACAGCAGCACTAGGCAAACATATCACCATTAGCATTTCAAAAATAGTTTCTGAATGAAAGAAGGCTTTAAAAATAACTTTGTTTTCTCCTGGCATCCCTATGCTAATAGATTCTTCTTTTAATTAAAAAAGTCTCTTGTATGCAGGCATCAGGCATCACCATCTACTTAGGCAATCCCAGAGCCTCTGGCAAAGCAAACCAGAGCGTGGTCCACCTCTCACTGCTCCCCAGCAAACCTGGGAGGTTTTGAGCATAAGTTGGTATCTCATGCTGTTCCAGATGTCCACATTCCAGTCACAGGTGACAGTAAGCTTGCGGGGATCTCTCCAAGAGGGCTCTTTCAAGCAAACTGCATCTCATCACTGAGAAACTTGATTAACTTCTCTTACAGATAAATCAACTGAGTCAGACAGAAATTAATTTGTTAATACAAAGTCACCAGATCACCACTCGCCCCACCATTTATGTCATAGCAGACAGTAAAGTATTAAAGCAACAGGAATCAACACAAACTACAAGGTAGGAAAATGAAAAAGTGAGATTTCTAATTGACAGAAAGAGTGTAAGTATGTAATACACAAATGTACTATACTGCATAACTGCAGAGGTGGTGAATTCCAGTTCCACAGGCCCTCCTTACCCATAGGATGCTTTGCTGTGCAATGCCAACATTATTCCAGACCATTTTATGCACAGGCTGCAAAATATACTGAGCTGTTTAGTCTACTTTTCAGTACAGTGGTTTTTTCACTTTCCTCTCATTATCTTCTCAGGTATCCAACTCGGGTCTGGAGTTTGCAAACACTTCTAACTAATTCAAAAATTATCTACCCGGAAATCTCATTATCTAAGATACAGAAAGCAGTGCTAAAAGAGATAAAGATGATTCATTTTGTTTCTATTAGCTGAAAGGACATGACAAACAGCTGAGAAGATCTAAAATTACACACTTAACGTGAACCAACACAGCACTGAAACAAAAACCTTGACCCACCAAGAACACTGCAAGTAAGGTCCTCTGGAAAGCAGAGTACAGTTTCAATGGTAAGTACCCTATGTCACTATTTTCATTCAGAATTTCTGTAGAATTCGTCACTCATTTCCCCAAATACCTAGTTGCTATAGTTTAAAAGAGTCCATCTTACTAAATGTCTTTTCACTTCCCAACTCAAAACAAAGAGACAGACAGAAGCGCTGCATTGTGCCACCTATAGTGAAGAGACTGCCAAGTTTTAAAGTACGTTGGAGCTGGTCATTTCACAGGCTTTCCGTGTAAGGGAGGTCATTCAGTGTGGTGGTGCTAACAAACAGTGCCATGAGGAACCAGTTAGAAGAACTTCAGTAGTTCTGCCTGTGTTCACATCACAATAAAACAAGTTCTGTAACAGCCTTGAGCACCCCCAGGCCACTCCACAAGCTCCAGGCAGTCCTGAGACCTAATTCACAACCAAAGCAGGCATACCTTGAGTTTGATCTCAAATCCATCAGACTGCAGCATCAGTTGGGAGAAGGAAGTACTTTTACCTCACCAACTGAAGAAAGTAAGGTGACCAGCAGGAAAGGAAGGTTACTCTACTATAAAAACAGAATTAAGATGTGCCCTGGTGATAAGGCACAGCCCTTCCCTGCTCCCATTCACCAATTAGCACTACAAAACATTGTGCCTAGTTTTAGCTGTAAGGCTTCTCATAACAATATATTTATGCACAGGTTTAAAACGTTCTAAGAAGTGGCTCCAAAGTAATATAAACTGATTAAATTCCTTAACTTCAAAAATGATGGGCAAGTTTGGGCCAAGATACGCTCCCTGCCACACCCTGGAGGGGCCTGATTTTCATGAAGCACCACTCACCCTGACTCCAGGAGATCCCTTCCTGCCGTGACTCAAACAGCCAACCAGAACTGCATGTCACACTGGAGAGCACAGGGTGCACAATTTCAAACATCCTATGTACCCAAAGCTCACCTTCAAATCCTGACCAGCTTGCTTCCTTCTCGAGGGTCCGTATCTGAGCACGGAAGCTGACTCCTTATACAATACAACAAGACTACCTTGTGCTCCAAAGGGTGGCACAGAGAGGTCTCCTCTTTTTTGCTGGAGCACAAGACACTAAATCCTCAAGTGTTCACAAGAGCACATTCAGTTTCCAGGCTGCAGCCTTTCATAGCCTACACCTCGAAGGAAAACCATGTCCTGACACTCAGCATCTCCACGTGTCAGAGCCCAAAGAGCACTTCCCCTGCCAAGAGTGTAAGCTGCTAAAGGAATTGGCTGTATAGATTTGAAACCCTGAAATTTTATGCTAACTGGCTAAGGGGAAAAAAAAAAAAAAGAAATCAAACCACAAAACCACACAAAAACAGTCCCAAGAAAAAACCAAAATGTAAGCAGGAAGACATGAATTTTAGTCAAAACATGTGGGCAGACTGTACAGACACAGAGGGATAAGGAAAAGTTGTGTTTTGTATACAGTAGCTCTGGGTAGCAGCAGTGTAAAGGAGCGCTGGCTGAAGATACAGTGTACAGCTCAAAACAAGTAGAGTAGGTTGTATCAGTTCAGGTAATGGAGAAAGCTCTGCCAGAAATGAGACAACTTTATGTTTTCCTTTTAGGTGTAGCTCCATTCTAGCTAAGTTTGGCTTTGTTTGGTTTCGTTTCCAGTTATTGACAGTTTTGCCAGTCCAAAAATGTCAAAACTAAAAAGAAAATAATCACATATGCAACCAACAGCTGCAATACAGCCAATTCAATACAGGAAGGGTTTGTACATCTGTATCTTCTATAACCAGACTCATGTAGCAAAATTGTGTAAGAAATACATCAGCACATACTGCTCATTTTCTATTTCAGTCATAACCCAGGAGCTAGTCAATCAATTTCAGAGGCCTGTGGTGCTCTTAACTTCAGAGGTTCCCTAGATTCTCCTCAGGCTCTGAACAGCTGGTGGTGCCTGACAGAAGTGGTCACACTGTAGAGGCAGAAAGTAAAATTCCATATGTAGCTTAAATCGTATCCAAACCCAAACTCCTCCCATAGAGGGTTTTCCAAGCCCCAAACCAAACTTTTCCACACATTCTCTTGTGTTAGCAGTGCAATCCTACAACCACATGGTAAACCAGGAAACTGATCCAGGTGTGTGCTACAATATGTGTAACAATGCATTGTGCATATGTGTATGTAAGAGTCAGCAACACCCCTGAAGGAGTATCAGGGGACATTTTACCCCACAAAACCCACTCTAGAAGTTGGAAAAATTGTTCATCTATATTTAACTTATCTCTTCCTACACATTAATACTCACAATTGTCAGTATTTATTAACAGATTAGACAGTTCTTTCCTAAAGCTGACAAATATTGTTATTGTCAACTTTTAGGAATTAGTACTAAGGAATATAAAAGCAATTCTGCATAGCACTCTGAGCTGTGGCCTTCATTTCAGCAGAGCCAGTAGAAAGAGTGCAGGAGATAGGACCTATAGTGTTTCACAGAATATGTGTAATGCCATACAATACTTAATTCACACTGCACAACTATGCAAGGCTTAGATAATAAATAAGAAATATTAAATTGGTACTCTCAGAAACATTGAGACGTGGACGTGCTGTGTCGAGAGGCACAGCACGATACAACTGAAGAGATTCAACGTGAGGATTACGGCACTGCTTTCATGTCTGGTCTTTAAAGGTCCCCAGACAACACCGTTCCAGTGCTGAATTGAGCCTCATAAATGTAATGCTGAATGCATTTTATGGGCATAATTCCCAGGGTCTTTGAAAACAATGTGTTCTGTCAAAATAGCATCTGAACGAAACAGGCTCTTTAACCACCCAACAAAGGCCTGTTTGATGTGCCACATTCCAGGAAGCACAGCTCAGTATGATTTTATCTGTGCGTTGTCAGGCCCCTTGAGCCTTTTGTTGAAAAACTAATACAAGCTCCACAACAGGGGAGAAAATATTCCTCTCTACAAGTATGCAGCCAGAACAAAAAAAAGAGTTGGTATTAAAAAAAAGAACCACCATACCAACTTTCTCTGGTGTCAGGCTTTCTGTTTTCTTCCTCCAATGATCTAAATGCTCACCTCCTAGAATTAGGGCCTTTTTTGAGGCCACCTGTAGTGACTAAAACACTTTTAACCAGCTAGTGAGGCAAAAACCAAAATGTGTTTTGTTCACATGCATCTCTTTGAACCTCTACTACCTGTGCATAACCTAGTTTACTTTTAAGTTATTAGTCATAATGATCATCTCACTAAAGTCAGTGGGAGGCCTCACAAGAGAGAAGGATGCTTCCTTTCTCCTGAGGGCAGGATGCTTACACCGCAGGATAAATTCCATTTTTCATATCCATGTAGGCTCACACAAGCAAATAGAATATGTTCTTCTCTAATAACAGTGCATATCCAGGAGAGAAAAGTCAATACCAAAGAAAAAGAAGTCCTACCCAAACTTCTCAAGCACTCAGAAATCTCTCAGCTGCAAACATGGGAAACTTGGAGGAGGGCATTAGGTGGTGACCAGTGACGCTCCTCTGGTACAGGCTCTCTGGACAAATTCTAGATTTCGAGGACTGAGAGACTTCCTGAGCCAGCAATGACATTTTTAATAGCTCCCAAACGATTTTCATATCATGATTTTGCTTTTTTGAAACCAGCTATGCTTTTAACACTCCTATCAAAGTATGTTTGGCAATGTATTTAAGCTTAGATACTTCTTGTATGAAAAAAAGGTATACTCTTTGGTCCTGAAACTGCTACCTGACAGTTTCGCTTGAGGTACCTTAGATTTATTACGAGCAAAAATAAACATCAGTTTGCAACCTATTTTTTTCATGCTGCTCAAAGTTTGTAGAGCTCTGCATCTCCTTTCTATAGAGTGGGGCTTTTTTCTGGGATGAAGAATCTCTACCTTGGAAGTCTGTGGTCATGTAGAAGTTAACCCATACCCAGAACCATTCCTGTCACCCCACACTGGTACTTCCAGTAACATTAAGACTAGTCTAACCTGGCTGAAGTGAGATGGTCAGCTACACTCACTGACTGAGTCACTATTTCAGCAGATTTTAAGGCACAGTGAGAGCTGACAACTCATTTAACATCTCTCAAAGATACGTTTAGCAAATGCCTTGTTGTCATTACTAATAGCTGAAGGCAATCAGCACCTGCAGGCCACATTTGCTCCCAATCTAAAGTTCCAGCTCAATTAATAGAAAAACACCCATGACAGTCTGGCTTGTTCTGTTTAATGATTTCACAGAAGGGTACTGACTAAAGCTTCATTCCTGCAAACAGTGTGCAGAGTCAGAGCATTTGCTCATCTCGACATTTCAGCGCCTGATGTGGCTGTCACGAAAGGGTGGAATTATCATTTTTTTAAACTTTCTGTCTCTCTCTTTTTAAGTTTGATGTTTATACTGAGTTCAGGAATGGAAAATTTATTTTGCCGCTGAGGCACCCACTGAGCTGCAACGGCATCCATGCCAGCCCACCACCATGCAGGGCTTTGCGCTCTGTTAAACAAGTTTCCTGTGACTGAAACCCCACTGCTGTTGCAGGTGGTACACAGCTGCCAAAAAAGGCAGGCGGGATGGGAAGAGTCTACAAACATCTCCCCCCTGCCCTGATAACTGGCACACACATAGCTGTTCCGGAGCAGATGCTGACGTACACCCTTCCCAAATGTCCCCAGCCAACAAGGCCAGCAGATTTACAAAATAAGAACACACTCAAGACAGTTGTGACCATTTTGCTCCAGGGCAGCAAGATGAAATTCCCTCATATGAAAGGGAGAAAACTGGGGAAGAGGGAAAGTGCTTAATGAAAGCTGGCACAAAAGGATGCTGCTCTTCCAAAAGGCTGAGTACTGCTGTAAGGGTCTCAGAAAAAGACAAACTATTTTCTAAACACCTTCCCCCAGAATTTGTGCACAAAGAGAAGCCTTTCAACCCGTGGACACTGAGTCTGTTGAGCTAAATAACGATGTATTTTGCACTCCCTCATAGCTGCTTTATTCACAAAACATGCACCTGTTGGTCAGCGTGCCTTTGGAGCCATGGTGGGGCTGTCAAGCAATCTTGACCTCATCAGCTGCCAGCCAGTATCTTTTGCCCATGGCGAGACCCCGCTGCCTGTGCTGCTGTGGTCTTTGCAATGCAGTTGCTGTTCTGAGAAGGGAGTAAAAATGGAACCATCTGCACATTAGAATTGACTTGCATGGTTCTCTATACTGTTGCATTTCTATATGGTGCAGACGTGATCCCTTGTCTAGCTCAGCACCTCTCTCTCTGCATTCCAGGTTGCACTTCAGGCTTTACTTGCTGCATTGCTTAGAGCAGACTTTTTATAATAGCTTGAGCTAGACCTAAAATCAGCTTTGTTAATATATAACAAATATGGAATTTCTTCTCTTATTTGTGTAAGTAGGGCTCTTAGTTCCCTGCTCTATTACCTTACTTTTGGCTGAATGAAAACAAAAGTGATTTAAATCATTCTGTAAGCTGATGTCCTCATTACTCGCTTGCACTTCTGTATGCAAACTCTACCAACATGGCACTACTAACAGTAGCTACAGGAAGACAAGAATGGGTCTTATTGTTCATATTGTACATGTTAACAAATTCATTTCAAAATCTCAGGTTTTAAATCCACTTAGCAGGTTAATTCAATACAATGTGAGTTTCCTGGATTTTGCTTTTAATCAAAAAGACAGATATGACTAGTTCAAATGATTTAGAGAAATCCAAGCATATTATATAATCACTGGTTTTTTAATCATGAAAGCACATAACCCTACCAAAAGAAAAATTTAGACAAATCTATCAGTGGTTAAACCATGGTAAGTAGGAATTACATTTTTAGCCTTTAATACTTAGGAGTATTAAATTAATACAGAGTCCCAAACAATTTGTGCCCTGTCAGCCTGTAGCTAACATCAAGCCAATCTGACCTACTAACAAGGGTTATGCTTTTGTGACCTTTTTAAACACCAGAAGAGCTAAAGAGTCCCACAGGCCTTTGGAATCTCCCCAGTTTTCCAAGATTTGTTAAGAATCAACAGTGTTGTTTTAGGGAGTGCTGCAGCCAGCTTCCCAAACTCTTCTGGGCATTACTTCTCAGCACTGAAGGATTTCAAAACACCCGAGCAGACATTGCCTTGTCATCTCTGCTCCAACACAGAACCACCTTCCCTTTCCACGCACCCCACCACACAAGAGGACACATCCCATCCCTCAGCTTGAGTGCCCAAAAGAAATAACCCCTGAGCATCTCTGCTGCCTTTGTACATTATTACTATTATATAATTATACCAAGCATCTCCCCTTACATGGTCATTAGCTCTCTGGAAAGTGCCATTTAGCCTGTTCTCTCCTGAGATTGAGTGGCATGTAACAAATTCCACCTCCATCTCGTGTTTACTTAAATACGCAGCAGACAAAATAGATTTCAACACAATTTTTACAATTTCTACCTCACAGATACAGCCCCTTGCATATTGGCACATTATCTTCTTGTGTAGGCACGGTGCGTAAATGAACAGACAGTTCTGTGGCTTCTCACATACAGATATGGAAGGGAGAGAAACCCAATTGTTGTTAAGTAAGGGACTGCTTTGAAGTACTTCATAAACATACTTAGCATAATGCAGCTTGCATCCTGACTGGGGCTGCCTGCAACGACCAGAATATTAGCAAATTATAAAGATAATGTTTCTAGAAATAATTGCAAGACTCGTGTTTTCTGTTTTACACAGCACCAGTATTTTAACTCAATGACCTGGCATCTAATTTTTCCAAAATGTGACATTTAATTAACATTGTTTCCACGCATCACTTCCTTCTGCCACCACATCAGAGAGCTGCTCTCTGCACAGGACAGCTTTAACCTCTGAGCATGTGTGTGCCTGTATCCACACACATCCTACAAACTTTGCAGGCATTATCAGGGAACCTGACAAAGGGCATTAGGCCACTGCACTGCATTCTCTGCAAGAGCTGTGGTCTGTTTGTGCTGGCTTGCCAGGTGCTTGGCTGGGGCATCACGGAGCTGACCCAGCGTGGGGCAGGGGACTGATCTGCCCCACATGATGGGGGACCTTGCACTGCTAAGAGCGAGCTGCCTGGTCAACTATTTTGAGCTGATTGTGCATCCTCCCCTGGGTACAGCTGCACTAGTTACTGCTATATATGCTCACAGATGTTGCTGCCTGATGCCTTTAATGGTCATTTGCGGTTTAAAAAACATTTAAAGGCAGCCAGAAGAGGCAACAGACATTTGTTAGTTTTACAGAGGAACAAGAATAAATAGTAAATAATGCATCATATTCCAGACCTATCTTTTGCATTATGCAAGCAACAAGACCCCTTCCTTGTTCCAGAAAACTTCCAGTCTCTCTTCCATGCTCCAAAATAGCAAGGAGGAGTTGCAGCACAAACTTAGGGATATTTATATCTGTCATTCCCAAGCCTGCACCTACTCTTATCATTAGCTAAATCTGTGCCTTGCACTACTTCTCACTTTCCACCCTCTCTATTATTGTCCTTCCTCTCCCTTGGAGAAGCACACTCAAACTCCCCAACGTGCTGAAGCAAAGCTGAAAACCACTCAGTATTTAATAAGCAAAACTGTGCCTGGTTTATTTACTTAGGCAATTTCTCTGAACTCACTGATCGTATTTGCATGAGTGCTCTCTCATCTGGACTAGTCGGATGCTATAGAAAAACGTCATTAATAATTGATATTTCATGAAAAACATAGACTTCAGACTATTCTGCTCCTCGAGAGCTTTCCTCTGTTTCTGTTCTCTTCTTCATTACTAAGGACACTTTTGGACAACAGGATCATTGCTTCTTAGTGAATGTCTGCTATTAAAAGCTGTCTCCCAAGCGAGCCAAATCTTGCTTGCCTCGGTCACGCAAATAGTTTTATGGACTTCAACAGAACTGTATGTGCGAAGCAGACAGGACTGACCTCTCCCAAGAACTATGTGCCATGTCCCTGCAGGTTGCTCTTGATACTTTGGTCATCTCACATCCCAAAGTTTTAAAGTACTAGTAGTTTAAATAGAAAGACACTAAAGAAAATTATTTCCTGCTATCATATGCAGCTCTAAAGAAGAGTCAGAAAAGCAGACAATAAAGTGTAAGATCTTTTTCTTGCCAAAATGTTTCTATCACATTTCAGTGCCTGTTTTGCACAGATAAATTTCTCCCAATATTGTTTTTCTCCATGATGCTTAAAATGGGAAAATGCTGCAAGCTCAACCCTCTTGTGTGGGGTTCCTGATACCAGTTGGGGCATTAGTGAGTAACAGTCATCACTGTGCTCTGCTGGGACATGGAATGGGAAGTCATTGCAAAAGGGAAACTGTAGGGTGAGCCCAATCACACCAGCTGACAAATCTGCAGTCTCATGAGGAGTGTTACAAACACCAGGTTTTACACCAAACCCTTGCACCATTATGTCTTGCACCAATGCCTGGTTTCATACATAAAAGTAACACCCAGCAGTTTTTCAAATGTCTTAGTTCTAAACTACATATATACAACATCCTTCTACTGGCAGCCCAGGCTGCTGCAATGGACACGCTTGGGTAATAATCTTACTGCTTATTTTGCGTTTGTACAACTGGTAAGTGATAAATCCAATGCTTAGGAACAAAGAGATTAATGACATAGTATGCAGTGCTGAACTCCTCCATTCAGCCATAAAACATAGCACTCCTACATTGACAACTCAGCTGTAATGCCACATCCTATCCGAGTTGGACTCCCCCTCTACATATATTTTAGTCTAGGCCTGCTTTTTTAAGCAAATACGGAAAAACAGCCCACTGTAGTACAGGAGGATACGTACAACATATATGTTTCACCTCTTAAAGTGCTTTTCTTGCATGGCTGATGCATTCAGAAACTATCCAAGGATACAAATGTGCTCCAGTCACAACAAGAGCGGGCTAATTCCTCAGTAAACAGCACAGTGTCCCTGCTCAACCTTCCTGTGAAGGAGTGAATTTGTTGCTAATCCTTTTAACATTATCCATCACATATCAACTAGTAAGGACTAGTGTCGTTACAACGTAATCTGCAAAATATCAGTTGCTTTACTTCTCATAATAATAGCTGTTTTCATATATGACACACAAAATAGACTTTATCTAGGTTTTTAAACCATTTGGAGTTTTCTTTTAAGTACAGAAGTTAACATTGATTCTAGACGCTTTTTTTTCCTGCTAGTTAAAGCACTTTCAATTTAATTTCTTTAATTTATGAACTGTGTCAGAAATAGCCATTTAGGATACATGCTTCACGTTGGGACCTTCATTTGGTTGTGTTCCTCCTGGGGATTATTGCACTGACACTACCTAAGTGACACTGCAGCAAAGAATTTACCTGCACTCACATGCTTTTAGCAATCCACCCACAATAACCCCTGGAACAGGGAAAGCCCTTTAATTCCTAGGAAGAAATACCTTGTGTGTAAAATCACCCCAAGAAGTGGGCTGGGCTTTAGTGGGGCTGCCAAGTGTCACATACATTATTCCACATGCCGGGCTCAGGGGCGGCTGTACTGAATTCCCAGGATAGGGAGGGCAGTTGTGGCACCTGGGATAAGGGGGGCAACACTGGCACCTGGCTTTCTGCAGGCAGGTGACCACTGTGCATGCCCTGCCCGTGTTGCCTGCAGCCTGATGGCAGAGGCAGTGACAGAGTCACCTAATGAGGGGAGGACAGGGAGTAAGGGAACAGGAAGCAGACTCAGAGACAGAGGTGATGGTGTATTTGCAGCAGTTCCAATTATCTCATGGAACCAGTTGACCACATCTCTCCTAGCTCCTTTTATGGCATTCTACTATCCAACAGGTACCAAAACCAGAAAATGAAATGGAATAACTGGAACACGAGATATGATGCTGCTAGTGGGAAATTACCAACTCCCTGACTTGAATTCCTTTTAAATCTTTCAGGGGATTATTGAGCTCTTCTGAAGTGTAAAACAACTGACAGACATTTGGCTTAGAAAACACACACTTCGTTGGGGAAAAAGAAAATATTATGTATCACTTTCTTATCCACCTTCTTTTTTTCCATGACAGGGAGGCAACTTAGCTGTCTGACAATTCATTTGCTCTTGTTTATCGATTTCTCATATGAAGCCATGTTCCCCAGACAGTGATGTCATTTATTTCCATAGCAACTGTATAACATCAGAGGACTACACCTAAGCAGGTGGAGGAAAATCTTTAGGGAACAAGAATATATTATGTCCCTGCAAATCTGCCTGCACCAGAAATGGGCTTTTAGAAGATGTCTCAAAGCTGGCTCTGAATAGTCTTATAAAAGACAGAGCGATGACAGTATTACTAACCATGTTTCATTAGCAGTGGTCAAATCAAACTCAGATGTGCAAAGGCTAGTCCCCTCTGCTCTGCAAAGTACTACTCTGTACATGCCACATTCAGAGAAGTGGCAGAAAGACACAGCTCTTCCCCAGCCCACTCCAACCACCGAAATTCCCCTTCCACCTGCCAAGAAAAGCAGTGCTTACCAAGTTACCATGCACTCAGGATTTTCAGAAGCAAGATTTACCCCTCCAGATCAATACTTCAAACCTAAGTCATGTGGTCTGTGCCAGCCATATCTACGGCTCTATGACTCTGCAGCACGAGCTCGTGCAGCAGCTGGCTCCATCCTCACAGTGGGCTCTGAAGCTCCTCATTCTGCAGAAGAGATTGCATGGAAGAGGTCCAGGGACAGAACTATTTGATTACATGAATCACTAAATACATTCATTACCTCTCTCAGGAGGTATATTTTACCCAAAGTACCAGAGGTTCAGGTCATCAAAGCCTCCATGGCTCAACAAAGTGCTAGATGTGGTATTGGCTCCCCTTCAGCAATCACAGTATTTGAGCCAAATCTGATCTTTCTCACATCAAGCTGGCCCATTTTTCCTCAAAGGGCATAGCAGCCTCGCTCACAACCACGAGAAAACTCTGCTAGAGCCCTTTCTTCACCACCTACTGAAGTATGCTTGTGTCAAGGAGAGGCACATGTCCCAGGGTCATCCCTCGGGGCAGACGCGCAGGCTGACTCATCCCCACAGCACCCACGTGGGTTAGCAGTATACAAAGGGACACAAAGGTGCTCAGAGATTATCAGAAGCTGACAGCAGCTGCCTAACACTGAGCCTTCTCAGCAGCACTGGGGTGGGCACAGCCCTGCTACCTTCCAGTTCTCCCATAGGCAAACACAGTATTTACGACACCCATACAAATGACCAGATGTGAGCAGCTCTTCTACCATCAGTAAACATCAAGTAAGCAACTGTACTTCCATCACTGTAAAATACTTCTATAATCTATACTGATTAAGTATTCCAGACTGATTTCTGCTTGGCATAGAAAAAGTGAAGCTGGATGATTCACATGGCAAATAAAAAGTAAAAAATAATTGTTGTTACATCTTTTTTCTTCTGTGAAAGTCAAGAAATAAACACATTAAATGAGATTCAGCTAATGAATCTCTCATGCAACAAAACACTCCATAGCAAACAGTTGCCTATTCAGCAGGTTGCTAAATCTATTACCATTAACTCCTGATCTAGTTCATCTTAGCAAAGCATAAACTGAGGCTTTTGCTTTGAAAAAATCTCCAATTGCAACAAAAAGCTGGTCTTCTCTTTTCCTATTAGCAAAGTATATAAACTGAGAAGAGATGCTTTGGGTAAATTCAAGATTTGAATTATTCATTATCTTGACTAATTAACATGCAGTTCAGAAGAGATAATATTTTCTTTACAGTAGCCTCAGAACTCAGGGAAATACAGAGCAACAAATGACAGTACAAATAGATTTTTCTTTTTTCCTACTACCACCACATTAGGCTGTGTATGAAACTTTCTTTCGAGATGCAAATACTTTCCCATTGAGGTAACACAATATGGGTTTAGATTATTTTTGCCAGCATCCAGTATTTTCCATTTTCATGATCTCTGTATCCTTCAGAGACTTGCCTCTGCTTTATAATTCCATTGCCCATCCATTGTCAGTTTTCTCCTGCATTTGCGACCTGTTGCCAACCATGATTTGATTAACTTTGCCAGTAATGCATCTTCTTGTGCCCTTCAGTCTGTGCTTAAACATAAACTATATTGACAGCTAGAGACTCGACTGATAGCTCTGCATGTTCCTCTTTCTGAGTTTAGCCTGTACGTGCTGGGTATAGTCTCATGAAGGCACAGAGATGAGGAGCTGACATCACTAAAGGTGCCTCAGGGGCAGGCAGCCTCCATGAAATCCACTGCGTATATTCCCCCACTCTCAGATGTGCCCCAAAGACAACACGAATATTATTGAGCTGGTGGTCCCTGCCTGGTTGTATTGGAGAACATGTAAAAAGTTTAAATAAACTAGTAACTAATCATACCACAAAATGCTGTTCTTTCTGCAGAAGAATAGATAATTCTCCAGATAAACCCATGGATCAATTTAATTAGTTGACTAATAGTTTTCTACATTAACTTCTTTTTTGGTATTTGAATTATACCAGACATCCTGGACACTGAAGTGTTTAATCTGTGCTGTACTGCCTTATTGCTATTATAGAGCTACTGCTAGAAGGTCCTTCCCCCTTGATAGAAAAGTTTGCAGAGCTGCATCCCTTTTCTCCTTTTCCGAAGTACCCCAAGAAGTAGCTGTTCATCTGGGAGCAGACACTAAGGGAAAGAATATTTTCCTCTTCTGACCAAAGAAAAGCTGTTAAAGAAAGACACCAAGGGCTGTTCCTCCCACATCTGCAGCAGCAGAAAAGATATTGCAGAGGTCTGCACCAGAGAACCAGGGCAGACACAGTGAAGGGAATATCTTCCCAGCTTCCAGAGGAACACAATTGGTCCCCCAACACAATGTCTGGGGACCAACACAGAGGCTCAGCTCGCAGGGCCACCACATGGCAGGATGCTATGAAGTTGGCCAAGAAGTGTGTTGTGAGGGTTAGGAGTTCCTTCCCACCAGGAACACATTTGCAATAGGATCACTGAAGATGTCTGCAGTGATGATATTCAGATACACTGCAAGACTGACTTTCCAAGTCAGAAACCTGCACCTACACAGGGAGCTATTTATCTGGCCAGATTTTCAAACTCAGGCCCTATTGACCTGAAGCTGAACCCTGCAGAGTCTATCAGTCACCCAGCACGCTGCTTCTCTCTGTGCTCAAACACTGCAGCTCCTCCCTGGCACAGAGTGGCAGTGGTGCCTACCCACCACTCCCATTGTCACCTGCTCCATCTGGCCCTTACTGAGACCCATGGCATTAAAAATCTTGGTCCACATTAATGAATCATTACTTAACAGATTATTCCATATAAAATATCAGAAATTACTTCAATTAATTCTTACTTGTAATTCGATTCAAATTTAATTGGATGTACATAATCTGGAATGCAAGAACATACCATCTTTTCTCAACTACTCTCTCTTACATATCACTTGAGTATCAAAATAATCTGGAACCTCCTTCTAACCCTGACTGACACTGGTATACACCACTATTATCTCTACCACATAATATCATCTGCCCAGATGCTCCAAGACCATAATGAATTTTGCAGTCTTTAAGATCATGCTGATATTACCTAGAACAAGAAAGTGGAGCATTTGAAAAGTATTTTCAGTTCTCCATTTAAACTTCACATGTGGAAAACTACTTTTGTTTGTGCAATTAGCTACAACCCTAATATTTTCCTACTATATTCACTGAGCAACAGTGAGATCTCTGCCCAAACAGAGGCAAAAACAAAGCAAGTAGAAGCAAGCCCATTTATGTCTAGTTCTGTTCCTTCATCTTTTGTGAAAAGAAGGACCACATATGATGGACAACTACCAGCCTCTTGAAATCAAATCAGTTTCTTTCAAAGAACATTTGTATTTTGTAAACCAATTAAACCACATGAATAGCACAAGCATGAATAGGCTTTTGTTTTATTCAAATTAAGATATTTTGGATTTGTGAAGATGCAAATAGATATGACAAAAAAGGTAACAAGGATACAATAGAAAATTATGGAGCAGGGAGAAATTTAATTACATGCCTCTTTGCCTGAAAGTTCAAGGTTCTTTTTATATTACTTCAAATTTATAAATTCACAGATCCTGTCCCTCTGTTTTCCAAATATGTTCAGGAAAATACGTTGGTTGAAATTGTCCTTGCATGGCTTTTTATTTCACTTGCATGCTGTTTAGATTCCTTTATTTCTATGGAAATGCAAGAGCAGTTCCAAGCCATGAACTAACACTTTTCCTTTTAATGAAGGCTGGATCAAAATCTACAGTCCTCCTGCAACAAAGAAATCCTGCAGGATTTCACAGTGCACAACAAGTCCTTCAAAAAAAAAGGCAGAGCTCTACAACACTGTACTCAACAGCTGAAAGAGCAACACTCTCCATCAAACAGTGGAAGTTTTTTAAGCAGTTTTTTAGAAGACTGTTTCATGTCCATAAGGAAAACTCTTTTACTAGATTTAGAATAGGAACTCCTACTGACACAAGCAACGGGTTCTGCTCACAGCCCAGATGCAGCCTGACTCTGAGGAGCCTATCACCTTCATTCCTGTCTTCTCAGCGTGGTGTCCCAGCCTCATTCAGCACCATCCACTAATTCCCATTCATTTGAACTAACTGGGATTTTTTTGCTGGATTTAAAAAAAAAAAAAAAATTGTACTAAATTGCACTGAGATGCCAATTTACAAAAATATATGTATGACAATAGCCTTCCTCATTCCAGAGATCATATTCAGGATGAGGATGATAGAATTCTGCTGTATGAGTCTTGAGCGAGGACTTCAACCATCTGGGTATTCCCATGAAAATTAATAGGATTTTTTTCAGTTTTATCAGGAACTGTGTGATGTGTGTGACATTGATAGGTGGGCAAGACCTACAGGAAAAAGGTGCTGACCTGACCTTTATCATCTTCTGTGAAATGCATCAAATACATTGAAATGCATGGGGTCACTGAAGAGCCCCATGGGGCAAGCAAGAACAAGCATTAGGAACATGACTCCAAGGAATAACACAGTGTCACAAAACACAGAAAACTGCCCCTTTCTTTCAGTAAAGAAAAACAGACTTCAGCCTTTGGGAGTATCTGTTTTCACTCTGCCATCCTTTTAAATGCAAGCCATTGGTGCTTGTGGCCCCAGCTGTACAAACAAGCTGCCAGAAGACCTAAAAGGATCTGTACAAGTGGTAGCCCTATCCCTAAAGGTAAACACGAAAATATACAGTTTTTCCTGTGTAAGAGGTAAAAAATAAAAAAAAAAAAAAAAAAAAAAAAAAAAAAAAAGGCCTCGTCCAGCCTCTGATGTTTTCCTACCTCCTGATTGTTATGGGACACAAGCCAAAAAAGGCAATAGTGCAAAGCACCAAGGATCTGCTGTAAATTAACTCTCTATGTTGTCAGTCCTAAAAGGGGACACAGCAGTACAGAGTGCTGTCACTGGAAGGATAATCACATCACACCATTTTTTATCATCCATGCAACAGAAAGAAACCGTACAAAGAATCACATCAAGTGAGGTACATGAGGCTGGTCTGACTCAGACTTCTGCAGAGGTTGCAGGTGACCTGCCTGTACAGTGTATTTGAATCAGCTGGCAGCAAGGACACAGCCCTGGAATGCTACCATGGCATTTGTACACAGACAGTTCCCAGAGAGAAGCTGCACTTGAAATAAACTAAACTAAAAGAAAAGTGAGAGCACTGGGAAGTTATCTAGCCGGTCGGCCTGCACAAAGCAGTAGCTTTATAATAGCTCTTGCAGGGTAATAAATGTGATGCAGTTAATAGCAACAAACCTTGCAGTACAGTAAAGCACATTTAGAGAGAATCGAAGATGGTGGCACCTATAAAGAAGGAGGAATTCTGGTTTTAGACAACCTTCTTCAAAATTTAAACAACAGGTGGGGATTTGGCCCAGCAAGAATCAAGAAAACTCAAAAAAATCCATCATCTCTGGCTTTATGACAGATGTTTGTGAGGTGAAATGACTGCAGTTCTTACTTTTCCATTGGAATTTCTACTGGATAAAACAGATCTAACAATTAAAATGGGCTAAATTCAAAGCTGTGATGAGGTGTTGTGCCAGAAAAACTACAGCTGGCCAAGGAAACTATTCAGAAACTACTCAGAGTGCAGTTCTCCTTTACAGGGCCTGTGGGCTGTGGCTGTCTGCATTCAGAACAAGAGGTTGTACATTCAAGCATCAAACACCAAGGGTCCTTGAATAAGCTTCTTTGATTCCCCCAACCCACCTGAGCCATATTTGGCCCAGCAGAAAACATTAACAAGGCAGTGGGGAAGACATGGGGCCACCACCAATACCTCTACAAGAAAATCAAAAATCAAAACCTCAGTCTAGTCATTTTCCACCAGGGACAGACAGATAAATAAAATCTACCATTCAAAAGCAAAATTAAATCACACTCTCCACAGCAAAGAGGAACCATTTCCAATTTAAACTGCTTTAAGGTTTTGGTGTTAGTTGTTCTTATAAAGAGACACACTAGGAAAAGGGGCTACTGCTTAGTATGTTCATTATTTTCTCATCAGCCTCTTTTCTCTTTTATAGCCAAATCGCATAAGGTTTCTGCTCATCTTTCAAAATAACATTTTCCTGTTCAAATTACAAATATTTAGAATAGCATGAAAATCATTCTTTTACACACTGGTGTTATTTGATGGCATGATAACACAGCTATATCACGTACACATTGAGTAACAGATTCAAGGAAAAAGAAAAAATGTCATAAAAGAAGTGAAGTTTGTGTTTCTGAAGAAACTTTCATGGTTTGCAGGGCCAGGTTTGGGGGTGCTGTTGGCAGTGGTGCATTTGCTTGTGTTCAGACCTTATGCTAGGTTTGAGCTGTGTAGTGTACAGAGACAGCTGGGGTAGGCTCAGGCTTAGGCTGTTTTAGCCTCAGGATTAGGAGAAGATTGCATAAAAAGACAAATTGATTGCAGGATCCTGAAGAGGTGATTGAGAGTTGGGATTGAGACTGGTGCACGTCTTATTGGGATGGGGATTAAAGTTTAGGAAAAGAGAGATGGAAGAGCTCATGTTCTTGTTGGCACCTGTTGGGCTGCAAGATTAGGAAATCCACTTTTTGTTTTCAAAGGCATGTAGATTATATGATTCATTTTCTTCTGGGTTTTCTTCCACCTATTTAATGGAAAGGCAACAATCCCAATTTTTAAACCACATTAAATGCATTGTTCATTGCACACGATGAACAGGATTTCACCAGTCTTGGAAGACTTGAAAAGATATAAACTTCTATGAAACAGTAGAATCTGTAATATAAATATAAGCTTAACAAACTGTAGATTAAAGGTCCCAAAAACACAAGGAATTAATATTAAACTTTAGCATACTAATGTTTTTGCCAGTTCTAAATTGTTCATATGGCTTGATATCCATGAAGCTCTGTATTTCGTATAAGTTTTTGCTATAAATTCCTTTTTCACAAACAGTTTTCATTCCTGGCAACTAAGGACACATCAGAAGCTTTCTCATAAAAACAAATATATTACTTATCATACTGATGTATTGGTTTAAAGAGATTAAAAATTGAGTACATGACATGATTACCTATTTAATTGAGTGTAACAGGAAATCTGAGCTTTTTAGTTCTCAGCCTCATTGCTGCTTGCACTTGTGTTTTACAAGGCTTTTTAGTTATTACTATGAAGTTCAAATGATACTATTGTTTCAGCAATATCCATTAATTTGCTTTTATGAAAGCTCGAAAAACATCTTAGAGCTTTAATGAACGTGTTTAAGTGCAATACTCTGGACTGCTTTTACACCAATATTGAAAGTATTACTCATTCTGATTTTTTAAATACAAAGGATTTTTTCAGCATTATTGCACAATTATTTGTGCTCTGGTTATGTAGATATATTTGTGTGTACACAGTGTCTTTGAAGGCCCTGACTTTATTTAACATCAGAGGTCAACATCCCTCTTGTGTTGGAGGGTTTCAGAAACAGAAAAAGCAGCCCCTCCCCTATTCTCTTATTGTCCTTCAGACAGTCTCCTTCAGTGACAACTACTCTCCTATTCCAGTTTTTAAAAAAAAATTCATATTGATGATTTGCTGCAAATGAATTAAGCTTAAAGTACTAGAAACATGTAAAGTTTTGGTAAGTGTTTCAAAAATCCCTTACCAATCTGATGAGCTGGGAGCTCCAGTCTTCTTCCCTCATTTTGGGGAAGTCTTGGCTGCAATACCCACGCTTCCTCAGAGTGCTCAATAGGCTGCTCCTAAACCCACAGATGATAAGAAAACTGTAACTGAGCTAAGCTGTAGTAAACTTGCCCATGCACATGCCTATGCATTCTCCTGTCGTTCTCCTACAGGCAGGGAGAACATCCGTCTCACCTTGAGGCTGATAGAACGACAGTTTCCTTTCTCTCACACAGAGTAGTTCCCTAAAATTCAAGACCTTGGTCTGCTTTACAATGTGAATATGTGAAATGGCCTTTCAGCATTCCTGTCTTGCAGCATGATACACAGCACAGCGCAGACTAAGGAGGACTTTCTCCTCTATAGAGCCTTTGGCACATTTTTTTATAATGTAACAAAATCTGTGCAGTGCATCTGAAAACTGCTAAGAATGATGACAGTTTTCCCTCTGGCTCTGAGCCAAGCCTTTTGGCACCTTAACTGTTAAGGAATATGCAAGTGCTGGCTGAAAATGTGGAAAGATCATCACAACTTATCTTCACAAAATGTGTGAAGCCTTAGACTTTCTGGTTGGTTCCAGCTGCAGAGTTGAAAGTTCACATGTTCCTGCAGAGTGCACATGTAGTGCCAAAGGTTCATGTTAAGGCATATGGTCTCTTGTGTATATTCAGGTTCGTCTGTACAGCAACAGCAGAGGGGGTAACATGGGTGTGTACCTGTGTTAGTACAGCAGATTGGATCATCGCCGCAGAGAGGTAAGTTGGATGACTTTGCATCTTCCATTGAAGAAGCAATTGATTCTATTCTCTTGCTTGCAAATCTTCTTGCATAGGATTCTTGGTTGACATATTTCAATTTGTGTCTGATAGGGATGACAGAACCAAAAGTTTGTCTGCTCTTGTCACAGGCAAGGCAGAAAAACATTTTTCAAACAGGATGCTGGTTTCACTCTTGGAGAGTCTGCTGGGCAGAGTGAGCTCTGGCAAGACCCGTTATACTCCTCTGCCACTGCTGAGGCCCCAATAGCAAATGAACATCTGCTGTTCGTTCAGGAGCTCTTGAAGGCTGACATGAGGTATTGGGGGAAAGAGAGTTATGGGCATGTGCTTCCTCAGAGAAGCTTCAGCCTTCTGTGGTGGAAGGTATTAGGTATTCATCTCTGTACATGAAGTACCTAGTGCCCTTCTGCAACACCTTTTGAAAAGGAAGCTTTGGGAAGTTCTTTTGTTCTAAAAAGTATGCAATAGCATTTCTTCTACTATTAAACCAGTCTAGGATTTTAAGACCACGTTGAAAACGCAGTGTGGTGGGAGCTGATGCTTCTTTCTAAGCTGTAGCTCTCTCTTGCAAGTCTTCTTCCACAGAGCGGCTTAACTGTTACATTTGCAAGTTTGTCTTGTAAAGCTGGTGGAACATGCTAACTTCCTGAAGATACTCTGCTCTCTTACCGCATGCATATTTTGGTATTGCATTAAATGAGGGTTGTGGATTTTGAAATTTATGTTGTCAGAGTGATTTCTGCTTCCCAGAGGTAAGGCAAGGTATTGGCATATCTGTCACATCTAGCTTCTTAAGAGACAAGCCTGTTGGAGGCCATAGAAAGATTTGCATCTGTTTAAAAATGGGAATGGTTATAAAATGCCAGAGGTATTGGAATGACATGTCATGCTCAGCTTGGGAAGGTCTTTGTTGTAATAATTAAAATTTCCATTCTTCTGTACAAATGATAAGTTTGAGCAGTCTGCTGAGGCTGGTGTAGGAGATCTGACATTAATTGTCTGCTTGAATTTGACAACCAATGGTGATTAAAATTTTCCTTGTAAATTTAGCAGGCAAAGTGTGAGCACATAAACTATTTGAAGGACTGATGTTCCTTTACAGTTTTGCAAATACTAGGCTTGTGATTGCTTTATAAAATTGCTTCAGCTGGTTTCAGTACTGATGAAAATGATTACTGTAGGTATTCCTGAATTATATTTTATCTAAACTATGGTATCTTTTTAATCTAAATCAAAAGATGGCTTAAATGAGGGAAGCAGCTGTGCGTGCAAATAGAAACTGGAAGGAGCCTGAGCAATTTGGAAGGTGACAACATATAAGCTCTGGACTCTGCTTTGCTTCAGGCAAGTTGCATTATTTCACTGGTACTTCCTAGATTATAAAAAACAAAATGAAGTACAGGAGATAATCAATATTTTGCTGACTACCCAGGTATTAGAATGTTTATTGAGTGGATGTGTGTAAAGTCACTGAGATGGAAACCATATGGAAGTGATGATGATATTAGAGTTGTCATTATTAATAAGACTGTTGACTATAACTGTTCTTTTTGATCAGCTGTTCCTTTATCCAAAGAAAAGCTTTTACTGGGAAAAGTGAAGAGAGCTAGAATTTATATCCACAGATAGCATCATACTAGAAACTTCTGGGCAGGCAGCACTGTCTGCTGTATACACAGCCTGTTTGGGGAATGTAAAGACATTAAATTCTGCAGTTACTGCAGAGATTGTTTTGCAGAGGTAATGTTCAGCTTCCACTGGGCATCTATCACGGCTCGATTTAAAAGGGAAGGAAAAAAAAAAAGAACAAACCAAAAAAAGCCTTGCTGTTTCTGAATTATTATGGAAATTCAGTAATGGGAGGGCTTGCGCTGCTGACAAGGGAGCGCTATCTCTTGCTGGACCAAGTCCTGCAGCACTCACTGAGGCAAAGATTCCTCCCAAAATAGGATGAAATAATGATCCATTTGGAGTCAATGGGAGATTTCTCACTGACATTGCTGGAGGCAAGATTTCACCCTGTGGCTTTTGGAGAACTACTCGGAAATTTCTACAGGGAAATGTAGGAAGAAGAAAGGAAGGAGCAGCGCTTGCAAATAAGCAGTTGTACTGTATAGAAGATAGTAACTCCTACCTTTTCTCTGTGCAGAAAGTCTGTAATGTAACTGTAATGGAGGCTTTTTCCTCGCTGTTTCCTCTTCTATGCTGCAGCGCCTACCCTTTCCTAGGTAATCCCAGTAACTCTGTACATCCCAGGTAATCCAAATAATGCTGTACATTGCTTCAGTTCTGGGTGACTTCATGCAGACACGGTAAAACATGAAGCAGGTTTTTGGTCCTTTTCAGTTTGCAGACATTAATCGCTCTCCATCAGAGAGGCAGATGTGGACAGTGTGGAGGAGCTCCCTCCATCAGGTTTACTTTTCTTAGTATGCTCTTGAAGACTCACAAGTAGCCCAGGAGGTCTGCGGAGGATGTCTGGAGAGGGACACCGAGCTTCCACAGCTATTCCTTCATGTGCCAAGCATGCCCTGTAAATCTTACTTATAACTATACTTAAATCATCAATACTTTGCAAGATAACACATAAGGCATTTGTGTTTGATGTCACCAGCATTCACATTACCAATGTGATCCGTGCAGGATTCAAGATTGTATTGAGCTCCCTATATCTTCTATACTCCAAAAGCCCTCATCTTTTCAATCACAGCTCTGAATTTTCTCTGGAATAACAAAACAAATGCCATTCATGTTTAAATGTGACATTCATGGCCTCCAGCCATCTCCTCACCTGCCCTAGCACACAACATATTCTCTTGCACAAACTTGAACAAGAAGTTTTCTAACATTACACATAATTCCATGATTATTATCTACAAAAACTGAAAAAAAAAGCTTATTTAAACATGCTAAAGCCAGCCCATACTGCAGCTCTGCAACCTGTTAATATTTACATTTGCTTATCCTCTTCTAACAAACCCAAACAATAACACCAACATAATAAATGCACAAACCACCAGTTGTGGCTCACTTCACTAAAAAAGTTCAGCATAACTCTTCTTCCCAATCCAGCCTGTCTTCAAAAGCTGAGGACCACAGAAGATTTAGCAAGAAACACAAGATCTCACTCTTGTGTTTTCAAAACTTAACCTTAGCAAACTTTAACTCCAGCCTTAAGGTACTCAGATCACCAGCAGTTATACTGAAGATAAAGGGGCACATTCACCCCCAGCACCAACTCTCATCCCACCTCAGTGGTTCCCTAAAGATATAGAAAGGGGCCTCTGCTCTTTTGTCACCCTTTCCTCACTTCCACTGTCTTAGTGCCCACACCTGCAACAAATCTAAACACCCTGCAGTCCCTTCTGCCAAAACCACCTCTTACGTCACACTAACTGCTCCAGGAGGGAATTCAGCAAGAAACCAATTGTTGCCCTCTGAAGGGGAGAAAAGATGGCAGTTCTGACACCAGCCTAGAAGGAAAATTGTTGCCTCACAGAGACTTTGATGAATTTGTCATTACTTCAGACCTAAAGCAGGCAGCAACTGTGAGATCCTGCCATGCTGACTGCTTGGAAGCTATGGCAATGCTCTGTGCATTTCCACACGCTGCCAGGCCTTAGGCAGGATGATTAATAGCCCTCTCTCATAGCTCTGTGAATGGGAAGATAACGACAGTAACGACAGTGACAGATCACTGTGGCTCAGACTCTCCTAGTTGCCGCCGGCCTCTGGAAAGTTATAAAATGCTGTGATTTCTTTAGGTGTGTCAGCATCCCTGGCTCTAGTTAGAACCCACAATTACAGCTTCATGCATGTAACTCTCAGCTGACAAAAGATCCTTTAACAGTCTAGCAAAGCACTGATCTGAGCAAGATCACCAACTAAGGCATAAATGTTTCATTTACATTTTAAAAAAAATTTAAACAATTTTTAAAAGACGCCTTTTTTTTTCTTTTTCTTTTTTAAACCCTTGAACTGGTAGGATAGATCCACCCTTTCGGAAAGAACTAAGAGCCTGTCATTTTGTCCCTGGCACACCCCTTCCTGATCCTAAGAAGCTCTGAACTCCACTAAATCTAAGCTCCTAGAGGCATCCAGATAAGTAATAAAGGCAAGTCGTTCATGCTATCCACTAGAAAAATCAAGCCTGCTTTTAGATGTCTTCCCTGCTCGGAAATCCTTGCAAATTCAATTTGCATGGTTAATTAGCATCTATGCCCTCATGCTGCACTGTTTACAAGAAGCAGTCCTCATTACACAGCCATGCATCTATATTTCCTCTGCTTCTGAGTACACTCCGTGCATTTTAATTCTTGAATCTGTTCACTTGCTGGTTTGGGTGTGAGACACACACTTCAACACTTTGAAGTGGCAGCCTACCACCTTCATATCTGTTTTGCTCAGTTATATTTATGATCCAGCTCTTGAAATTCCTTTCCAGAAAGCTTTTCCAAAATACCTGAAATCCATCATAGCTTCACCCGTACAACTGTGAAAAGCCTTTTGATCTTAGAAGTAGAAATGACCCTGGAAGCTCATACAAATTCAAAAGGTAACACATCGAGGGATGGAGGGCAGGGAAGCTGATATCTGAGAGCTGTATCAAAAGAATTATTTTCTTTATTAGCATTTGTACCTGTTTTCTTCCCTTTCTATTTGGGCATCAGAGTGCCTGCCTACCTGCAGCTCTGCTCAGCCTCTCTCTTGCACACGCAGGTCAGGTATGTAAGGGAAATGCCACCTTACAGATGGGGAATGGGGCTGACACACACAAAGGTGCTGAAAGAATTAGATGTCACACAAGCAGTGCAGCAACCTATTGTGAGAAGTAATTAAGAGTACCATTAACATACCCTCCTAGGTATATATTAGCTCTCTATTTGTATCCATATTGATCAGTAGAAGTTGTTTTGGAAACAAATTTAACACAACCTGCAAACAGCCCAGATGCTGCTGATGAAACAGCACTGGAAAATCTTGTATGGCAAAATCATCTGAGCAAGACTGGTAAATTAAGAAATAACCCTATCCCTTTTATATCCTAAACTTATTACCTAACAATTTAATTTGCCTTTTCTTCATTCGCTTACTCCTTGCATATTCCTCACACAACAGATTTTTACTTGGACATATCCACACCCCAAGCCAGTGCCATGGCATGCCAAGGAACACCACTCTTGTCTGGTGAGTTAGAAACACGTGCTCAAAGCGGCTGCAAAAACTCTGGGGTGTTTTCCTCCAGGCACTGCTCATGATTCATTACAGATGCTTCCACAGGGGGTGGTCAGAGGGCCTCAGACTACTCAGTTTTGTGACAACATACCATTTTTGGATCTCTCCACACTCACACTAAGGCAGGGCCAAAGCATTACTTTATGTCTTCTTGTTGCTGCTATGTGAAAATGCTGACCTGGAACTATCTGCACTGATAGCCTACTATTTGTTTTTACATTATGTACATTTTACATTTACTTGTTTGATTGTTTTTTTTATGGATTCTTGACTGTTTTGATAAGCTTCAGCCACTAATAAGAGACACTATCATTTTAAGACTGGTCATAGCAGATTTCTGTTCCATCATGATAAAGTCCTGGGTAATAAAAGCTTGGAAACATTGTGTTAAACAGCATCAAAAAAAATTCGTCCTTCATTTTCCAATACACAAAGCCACAATATATGATTATTTGTGCACTGCAGTGCAAGGTGCATATTGCTACAGCAGGGGTGAACTCCATCAAAAATGAGCAGCCTCTAAATTCTTTGGTGATCAAGCCAAAGTCGTGGAGCTGTTCAGTAAAAAGTACAGTTTCACACAAAGCATGCACTGAATGCTGTGTAATCACTCAAGGAGTGATCTCCCATGGAAGGAGGAGGTTTTCTGTCATTCCTCTTGCCCAGGAGGAACACAAGCTCTGTTGGGGTTGCCTGAGGATGTGACACAGGCCAAGGGCAATGAATGGGTCAGACTCAAAGCCCATCCAGCCCAGACAGTGGTTGGTCAGCAGTACACAGCTTGGTCTGAGTATAGACTGAACCTTTCTCTAGTGTATACCTTCGGCTTTTAGAAATCCAGGGGTTACAGGCTCGCACAGAGATTTGGGAAAATGCATCTTTACAGAGACTTAAAGAATTCTGCATGCAGGGGTCTGTTATTGATGCTCTTGTTCCTCCAGCAATCAACAAAATATGTTCCTCACAAGCAGAAGCACTTTATAGGCAAATAAAAGGCATGACCCCAGCCCTAAGCTGTTTAGAGTGGAATGAGAAAACATGGTAAAAGGCAGAGAAGTGGAACAAGAGAACTGATACAGTATAGTGATAAGAGGGCGCCTGCTTTCATGGTCCAAGCATCCTGCTGTTTCCATCTTTTAAAACACTGGCGTAAGCTTTCAGGGCCATGCCTGCCCTACTATCACCAACATGCCAGCATGGCAAGCCTAACTTTTGCATAAGTGATTCCCTTCTCTAAATCCCTCCTCCCCTTTGCTTGCAATGCTATTGTTCCCATAAGATCTTAATACATATTAATAACCATTCATCCATTCATTCTGATTCCAGAAGGGAAATACCAGCTACATAGTAGGTGACAGAATGAGATTTTATTAACAGGTCTTAACATTTCACTCATGTTTCCAACTTCACCATGGTTTTTGAAATAAGGAGAAAAGAAACGATCTGGCACTCAGCCACGCCAACAATCTACTTGACTTTTTTTTCTGTTTACGTTAACCAATAGTTTGGCTCTTCAATTGTCACCTCATCCCTCTGCCAGCTATGTTTTGCAACCAGATATCCATTCATGACTTCTCATCTCCACCTGTTTGAAGCAGAGCTATTCACAACCAGTGCAGTGGGCTTAATCACGATGCAGCCTTCTGTGATGAACAGTCATGAAGCTCAAATAAGGATACTGATGAGAACCATATGAAGCACCATGTGAGAATTTTAATCATTTCACAGGCTTCTGCACAGGAGCTCTGCTTGGCATCTCTCAGTATAAGAAAGAAAGTGTCCAAAGGAGGGCAGTGAAGATGGTGAAGGGCCTTGAGGGGAAGCCGTATGAGGAACGGCTGAGGGCACTTGGTCTGTTCTGCGTGGAGAAGAGGAAACTGAGGGGAGACCTCACTGCAGTTACAACTTCCTTGTGAGGGGAAGAGGAGGGACAGGCACTGATCTCTGTGGTGACCAGTGACAGAACCTCAGGGAATAGTCTGAAGTTGTGTCAGGGGAGGTTTAGGTTGGATATTAGAAAAAGGTTCTTCCCCCAGAGGGTGGCTGGGCACTGGAACAGGCTCCCCAGGGAAGGGGTCACAGCACCAAGCCTGACAGAGTTCAAGAAGCATTTGGATGATGCTCTCAGGCACACGGTGTGACTCTTGGGGAGGGTCCTGTCCAGGGCCACGAGCTGGACTCGATGATCCTTGTGAGTCCTTTCTAACTCAGCATATTCTGTGATTACAGCCACATACTCAGCAACTTTATAGCCCCGTTCAGTTCAACTGCTTGCATGAAATACAAACACATACCACTGCAATTCTGCACTTTCCCTGCCACCATCCTGCATCATGACCCTGGTAGTCACCCAATGAAAACAAACAGTATTTAGAGTTCAAACTCTTTGACCTGAGTATTTTTTTACCTGGTCGTAGAGCCCCATACTTTCTTATTTTTCTGCTCTTTCTACTGTTCTCTCTTTGAAAATGTAACAATAATACATTTTCAACAACGTTAAAGGTCAGTCTGTGTAAAAACAGATATCCAACTCCATACCCCGAGGCAATTATCTCAGTTTAGCATCTCAGGTCCACAGACAGGCTTCCCATATGATAATAAGAAAAGCTAGTTACTGGCCAAGGTTTGAACATACACTTAGATCTTAGCTATGCCAAACAGTAATTCCGAATTGAGACGTTCTATCAAAAAAACCTACCCTTTTAAACTTAAAACAAGTAGTTACCAGGACAAAAGGATTATTTATGCAGCAAATTACATCTTCAATATTTTTTAAATCATATGTTGCTGTGATTTTAAACAGCATAAGGTGTACATAGATCCTACTTACCAGTATGTGAAAAGGGAAAAAAAAAAAATCTCTTTACCACTGCTTCCAGCTTTTTCTGTGTATACCTCTGTATTGAACTATAAGAATATGAGAGAACATTGCAGATGCTACACAGAAACCAATTTGCCTACGTGCCCCTACATGCACAGAACAACTTGACAATAAACAAACGTGTCTCTAGAGGACATCGGTATCTGCAGTTCTAAAGGAATTATTTTCTATATTTAGACACCACTAGATCATGCTTTCATGCTTCAGTTCATGAAGAGACCCAGAAAGACAAGGCCAATCCATTTCTTCTTTAAGTTATTGACAGGTGATTTCAGCTACAGCAGCTCTCGCTACCAAGCAACAGTTTGCGATTAAACTGTAAATAGATCTCACACCGAAAAAACACACAAAGTGGACTACAAAGAAAGGCATGCATTCAAGAAAGTTCTCCTTGAATAGAAACATTCCTTCAGCATGGGAAAAAAAACAACCAAACAAAACCCACTTTCTCAATTACCTATGCCTGGGAAGTTTCCTTTGGCAAGGCCACAGTTTTTTTATTCCTGCAGAATTTAAACTCTGCCTGTAAAACATGAGTTAATAACCTTGGTGAGCACAAGTCAGGCAGCTTCCAAATGGTAACAAATGCAGGGGTTCTTCCAGAAACTGCTGCTGTCACCTTGTTGATAGAGCAAAACTGGAATGTCTACAATTCAGATCCAGCAGGATCCAGCAACATTGCAGGGGAACAAGACACACAGAAATAAACAAAAATCACATCGACTTCAACTTGTGAGAACACTGAGAGGAGGTAAGGGCAGACACAGGAAACATTGCAAAAATAGAAGTACGAAGAGTAGCACATTTTCCCAAATTCTAGGACTCTAATCCCACTCCCACTGAAGCTGGCACTGCTACCAGGAGTGGAAGAAGTAAAGTATCTCTGCTTTGCCTCCAGCTCTCTAGCAGCATATTCCCACCCCCTGCAATCTTCCAGCACAAGTATTTACATAACTGTACAGTGAGCTAGAAATAACTCAAATACACAATAACTAGCTATGGATGGAGTCTCCAAGGTCGATGAATAAGAGCAGAGAAAAAAGGGATAATTTCCTCCTCCTCTCCAGCAGCTGAAGGAGGAAGTTAAAATGCCTAAATTGCAACCTGACGGCATCCACACTGTCTTAACCATGCCATTTCTCCCTGTAGCTCTAACTCCACAGCATCCTAACCACTGCCACTCACCAACAGAGGTAATTCATCAACCGTAAAATTGCCAAAAATATTGACTAGCCCTTTACATGTAAAGGTTCAGAGCCCATTTTCAATGTTTTGCATGCAAACATACTGAGTTTTCAGTCAAGACTTCTTTGCATTAGAATGCACATGAACAGTGGTTGCATTTTAAATGAGGCCGCAAGCAACTGGAGATGAAGACACCTCCCTCTCTCCCTGAGATAACTGAGCAGTTGCCATCAATGGGGAAAAGAAAAAAAAGAAAAAAAAGAAATGAAAAATCAAAGTGCAATAACCTATGTTATTGCAGAGGTGAGCCTTTAACCCCTTTCTGACTAGTCCATCCCTTCTGACATTTAGCAGACAACCAAAGCTTATGATGGAGGATTAGTGGAAAATTGCTTTTATGCGCGTATTGACCACCAGGGTTCTGGTTCATGGACTTTCATCACTGTCTCACAAGACAGACAAGCAGCTTTGACAGCCAATCATACCTCATATCACCTGCTCAAACACTGCTGCATGTAAAAAGTAACAGGTAGAGACAACTTGTATCTGCCAGTCTCAACAACAACTTCAAGATTGCTTTTAAAATATATTTTCCTACTCAATCAACATTTGCATTTCTCCCCCACTACGTTATGATTTTCAGAAACTCAAGTTCAGTCATTTACAAGCTTCTACTAAAAATCCACTTTAAGACTAAAATCCACTTTATCTACTAAAAAAAAATTCCAGCTTTAGTGATGTGTGCCCAGTCTTCTGTATACTCCTGCCAACTTGAAAAAACTGAAGCTATTTCATACTTAGGTCCATTGGGACTTGAATACAAATAAATCCATCAGAAAGCATCATCCTTATTTTCCTTCATCCTTATGCTAGACCATCTGTGCAACCCACTATACAGCTACAGGGGGGGAAAAAAATAAAAAAAAAAGAAGAAAAACCAAACAGAAAGGAAATGCTCGAACATTAAAGGGATAGTTATTTGACAGAAGAGCATTTCTGCTGGTGGTAGTGTCTTCAGCAGTCAACACTTCTGAATTGAAGGAGAAAGTAACAGTTGTTTCAAGGGAGGTTTGTCTTTATCCATATCTGAGGGAAACATCCAGTACACAATCATATCTCCAAAATGTTTCCATCACATTCAGCTCTTAACCACAGTAACAGATGTTTAGACCATTACCTTGTTTGGAGATGTTGGACCATGCCCTTGCGCCTGCATAAGGGCAGAAGTCAGTAAATTCTTTGAACCAGTCTCATCTTTGTTTTTTCTGGTAGTAACTGTATTATCAGGCAGGAAAAAAGAGACTGGTTTTAAGCTCTTTAATTTTGTTTCATGGTCTTAATAGCAAAAGCTGAGCACTTGCTGCTCACATTAAAACACAGGTGGAAAAAACAAATCATCCATGTTCTAAGTGGCAGTTTTGGCATCTGAAATTCAGCCATATTCTGAACGCCTTCTTGAGCAACAGCTGAGTCCTGCAATGACTGCAGGTATCCCAACAGTCCTTGTGGGCCTGACGGCAGCGACAGATACGAGTAACCACCAGCAACTCCAGAGAAATCCAGCCTCAGTGCTCCTAGGATTGCCAGATTTTGAAAGATGCACTGGAACTGGTCAAAGCCTAAACCAGAAGGGTTTTACTTACCAAGGTGAACTTAATGATACCTTTTTGTGCCACCTGTACTAAGACCAATGAATATGTTTGCACCACCAATTTATTCCTCTTTCTTCTACCTTCAATTTCCCATTTATCTTCTTTGAAAGGTGTATCAAACTATACAAAAGCATGTTTAAGAAGAGTTTTTCCTAGTAGGCTGACTGATCTTAGAGAATTATGATTTGAGAGAGCTTAACTGTATATTTAAAAACGTTTAGGTCATAATTTTTCCCCACTACAACACAATTTTTACTAAAACAATGTTTAGTCCAGTTTAAGGGGTGGTGTTTTCCCTGAAACCGGCTTTTAAAAACTTTTAATTTTAATCAGCCATTTAGTCCCTTTTCTTCCAGCAGTTTAATTTGAAACAGCAATTCATTTTTCATATACTTTTAAAAATTGTCTCAAAGACTGCATTACAGTAGGGACAACCCCAGAAAGCCATCCTGGTTTACGGCTGCTCCCTCCAAGGAGCACGAGCCACACAGTACCTTCTCTGCACACAGAGGGTTGTTTTCTACAGAGCACAAAATTTCTCTGCACAACTCACCACTGTAAATCAGCTCCACTTCAGCCCTCAATCTCAGTGAAGCACAGTAAATTAGAGACCATCTTTTCTCTCTCAGTTAATACTAAATCCAGTTGTTGAGAGACAGCACAGAGCATTACACTTAAAGATGGTCAGTGAGTCATTTCTGCAAAGGCAGTTTGGGTCCCACTTCCTCAGATGAGTTTTTCTGCATAGTTCTATTTTAGAAGGAAAACAGCATTGTTTAAAATCTTAGCAAATGCACTGCAGGAGACAGCCTGGTTGCACTACCTCAGCACAGTACAAGGCAGACTGCGCTTCTAGATGCACATCCCTCCTTTCAAGGATTAACACTGGCATGAACCTGTCCCTCACTCTCACAGGTTGAAAGGTCAGCCAGCCCTCCAGAACTCTTCCCCTTCAGCTCCTCAACCCAGCCCTCCTCGCAGGAGGGAAAACAACTGAACTGCCAAATGACCTGAGCAGTACTTGTTCATCCCTCTCTGCTTGCTACATATGGATGCACCAAGCTTTATATGAAACTGTTAATAAAATAGACTCCAAAGTTTTAATGAGGTGGTTGTTAGATTTACATTGTGCCTAAAACACTACATGCAGTATTACAAATAAGTTACATGTCAGAGGAATACAAAGAGGATGGTCCTGCAGTTTAAGCCCCTGTTTCCACTTGCAAGCAAAACTGTGACTCTTCATCTAGTTAGCAGTTTTGCAGGAATATAAATTGCCACTGCAGAAGCAGTGAGTATTTTTTCTATATAAAACAGCCTTATTATATGCATAAAATATTCCAAGTTTCCACACTGTGCAACATTAGTGAAAGCTTCCGCTGAACACATCTTCATTTTAGTATCTAAAGACACAGAAAATTTGGAAATTGTTTTATATTATTCAAAAACCAGAAATACATATGTTTCTTTAGTTTGCAATTAAAGTGAAATTGTTCTTCAGTGCTGTCATCAAATTACGTTGCAGGTTTTACTGGAGTTAGCCTCTACCTTATCCACCTGTTTCAGCTGTTCTTGGTGTAATAAATATAGATTTCAACTTCCACACAGTCCAGACTAACAGACTTTGGATCTTGTCCCACTGATACAGGGCAAAGAATGAACAAATTAAGGCATGTAAGAGAGGGGACCTAAGGTGATGGAAAGCCTGCTTACAAATCCTTAAAACAGTTTTGTGAGATTCTTGCTGTTTCTATGCTGTCTCTTCCCCACGAGACACTGACAGTAGGAGATGGGCAACACCATAGCCTAAAAACCAGTTCTCCACGTGCCCTGGTGTGATCCAGCCCAAAAAGATGTCAAAGGGACATGCAGCCCAAGAGGGGAGTCACCTGCACAGAACTGCAGGTTGTGCTCGCTGATTCCCTTCAACCTTGGTTTGCCCCTCTGCTTTGTTTACTACCTCCCTGCTTGTCAGCTCAAAAAGGCACCCTGAGTTTCACACCACGTGCAGATTATGAGAAATTATTATGGGACCTGTAAACCAGAAGCATTTGATATGGCTTGCGCAACCTACAGCAAGATGAATGTCTGAAGGATCCCACAAGGTGACCTGACTCCAGCCCTCCCACTAATATGATAAATGAATCCTGTAAAAGAAGGTCAGAGCAGCAAACATTTTTGCCTAGAGGAAGTTCTGGCACCCTGTACTCTTTCTACCTGCTGCAATCTCCTTTATTTTTTAAAAAAAACTTGAAAACAAATTCTAAAACCTTTTTAAGAATTCCATGCAAGAGAAATGTGCTATGCGGTTCCACATTTCAACCATAAATTAAACCCCAAAGTAGTTAGTTTGATAAGATCTTTACATAAAAGCATGCCAAGGGTCCAGACCTTCACTCTGCTCTGGGAAGGCAGGGCTGGCACTCTCCAAGCCTGGGAGGCTGATAGAAAATATTAAAAAACAGAATATAAAGCATTCAAGTTTTCATCTCTTTCAAATAAACTTGGGGGAGGAACCAACAAAAGACATTCCTCACACTTTGGAAAAAATTCCCATCTGTGACAAACATCTTCGCAGACAAAAGGTTATTTTTCTTCTAAAGATGTTCACCCACAGAGTGCCAACCATCTTCCTTACCCCATGCCCCAGGCAGTTTTGCAGTTTTGGCAGCTCCTCAGTTCTGTGATAACAGTGTTTTACTGACTCAAAACCAGGTATCTATTCAGTTTGAACAGCTTATTAGAAAGATGTTTGCTTTTTTCATCGTAATTTTTTTTACAGTTTCATCGTATTCTCTGCCTAGTTCATCTTCTCATTTACTATGCTCTATTATCCCAAACTCTTTCAGTAAGTATCTACTAGCCAGACCTACAAGTACTCCACCTGCGAAGACTAGAATATTTCCTGGCTATTCAATAATTAATCTCTAGTCAAATGGCTCACCACATGCTCAGCCTCTACAGAAACAGTGCCTTCTATGTTTGGTTCACTCTTCTCAGTACCACTCACAAGAAATAAACAAAAAAACCCCCAAAAAATTACTATGTATAAACAATATGCAATCTTTTGCACTTTTGATTCCAAATAACAACTAATTTAAGGCATTCCAAAATCAAGTGCTGTCCTCTGTATAGTAAGATGAAAAAAGGAACAGCAGACACTGATGTTTTGGTGCATATTATTTTTCAAACTGCTTTTCGAAACAAGCCAACCATACGGATGCCATTTTTAAAAATTTGAGTCATACTGCCACACACTCTTCAGCATGACCTTCCATTACAAATGAAAATTGCTGTCAAGTGAACATGAATTCACTCTTCTGTTCCAAAAACTGAGAGACAAAAAGTTGTTTGCTGTTAAGCTGACATTACCCAAATATCCTCTAGGTTGAAATACAGCTATCCCCACACCTTAGCATTACCTAGTAATGCAAACCAGTTACGAAGTCATTTTAATTCAGATCTGAAAGATGCAGGAACAGTAAATAGTAAAAAAAAAAAAATTCATATCTGAATAATTACATGAAATACATAGATTGTACAATTATTTCAGCAATTGCGGACTAAACACTGAGTGAACATCTGTGCTTTTATATAGCCTGCCAACCCAGAAGGACCTACAGGCTCAGTGAGGCTACCAAACAAGGACTGCCAACCTTGGAATCTGAAAACACAAATTTAAAACAGCTTCAAAGGGAACCAGATGCAGGTTTGACTTCCAAGAACACAGTTCTCCACCTGAGTTGATGCTACATTCATTTCCTGCTCTGTGTGAATACATCAACTGGATCCTCAGGAGCATCCAAATTCCCATAAATGAGCTTTCATAAAACAGCTACCTACAAATCCATCACAGTCAGTCCCTCCAAACACTCAACTCCAAAGGTCTGAGCAGCTAACCAGCCAGCAGCACCCGTGGGATTAACACCATGTAAAATATTTATGACCATTACACAGATTCTGCAACCCTTTCACAGCATTTCATTGCATGTACTTTACTACACTAATACTGCATTTGTCTGCCTGAACACTTCGTTTTCCTTAATTTTATTAGTGGTGAGAAAGAAAAAAAGTTCGTTCATATCCTGTTAAGATGGGTTTCAAACATGAAAAAGGGAGTCTTGCTTTCTAATCAAAGAAAACAAACCCACGTGTCCTCATCTCATAGCTAGAAGGTAAAAATACAGGGTGAAAATGACCTCCCTCTACATTAATATGATGTCCAAGGGACAAAATATAGCATATCCATATATCAGCTTTGAGGAGGTACCTTTTTCCATCCACCGAAATACACAGCCTATTCATATCTAATGCATTGCAGTATTTTTGTACACTGGGAGTAAAATAATTCCAATATGCCAGACTTTTCAGTGTACTCTCTGCTGACAGGGTAAACATGGCCTTTTCAAACAGTCTGAGCTTATTCAGCCCATTTTACTACTAGTGCTGGATTGCTCTTGACAGGGTTTTTTCCAGTACTTCATCCAGTTTAGTTTCAGATGCCCAGAGATGAAATGTGATTATTTTACTTGGGAGATAATCCGCGAACTGAAGGGAGTCTCAGTGTCTAAGAAGAAATTAAGCCCTGTGAACCCTAAGAGAAATTCAACCTGGATTTCTGCCTTTTTTTTTTTCTAATTTCACCTAATCAGTCTTAGTCAGAGCCCTCATAAGTATAAACCGATTGTACCTGATGCTTTCATGATAAAGCTTGTAATCCATTAGAAAGTCATCTGCAACCTCAAAACTCAATTTATGTATGACCTTTCAAGCCATCCAATCAAAATTATTCCAAGTCCCTTTGGTTAATGCCAGATCTGACCTGCAGACTAAGGCAGCTCATTAAGTGACATGCTCAACTGTACATGCTGTTTCTCTCTGAAAAGGGAGCATATTTCTCAGAGGTTCCTCTTCCATTCCCATGTGAATCATGAACTGTGTCATATGTTTTATCTGCTGTCATCTGCTTTTGAATTATAGTATCAGGAGAGACAGTCAAGGATACAGCCACGGATGCCTTATAACATTCCCCTAAGCCAAACTGTGGGAAGATCTAACTCCTCTGTAATAACTAGCAGTTATGGCTTATTGTGAAAAGTAAGAAAATAATGTGAAGGCAGGGTATTGCAAACCAAGTTTGGCATTAGACACACAGAAAGAATTCATAGGATTGGTTTATTACCATCACTGTAAAATGATATGCCATCTGATTTCACATCTTTATTTACTTAACTCTACATCAAATGCATCAGACTAATCAATTACCTGACAGTGTTTCTAAATTAGTCTCCTTGAAAGCTGTTAAGTGATTTTCTAAGAGCTGTGGCTCACAACACACTGATTAGCACTTTTTTCCCCCCTCAGGTAAGAGCCCAAAGCAAGCTGCCTGCACATAGACCCGTTACATAACTGCCTTAAATGTTATTAGCAAGTGTTTATGGGGTCCACAGGATTCATAACACAAAAACTATATGCTCTGAGAGTTGGTCACTGTTTAGCCTGGAAAGAAAGAGTTAGTGTCATTCTGCTTCGTTTGCTGAGAAGGGCTCCTCTGCTTGGCTAAAACTGGAATGGACTCCACTGAACTGCTTCAGCAGTTTCTTATCTCATACAGCCACGTCCAAGGGACTTCATAATTCCCCAAAGCAAAGAGCCTCAGTCAATTAAGCAAAATATCTTCCCAATCAAAGTAAGGATTAAGAAATTCCTTAGGGAAGGTTTTGTATCTGAAAAACCCACAGCTGGGTTGGAAGCCTAGAAGGGAGCCACGGTTCCCCAGGTCCAGATCACCTCCTGCAAACACAATACCTGCATGAAAATAAAGAACATTAAAGCCTTCACCAGGAAGCCCAGCCCATGCTGTGAGATGAGAGAAGCTCCTCTCTCCAATTAGGCAGAAAGGTAGGTAACAGGAGCACTGTGCAGACTTCATTTCTTTTTATCCATGCCTTTGTGCAAGTGTTGTCCCCTATCAAACTCCATAAATTAGTATGTTTCCTTATAGCTACTCTGAGGTAGCTATAAGGTATATATTTCTGCTTACTGCCAAAGCCTTCTGGGCAAGACAATCGTTATAACCAAGGCTGAAACAGCCTCTCTGTGCCCAGAGTTCCCGTGTCCTTCTCTAAAGCACTGTCCACACCCTCAACTAAGCTGCACTTGCCAGCATGGGACACACCAGCTCCTGGTGTACACTGAAAAGGTCTCAGGAGAGCTGTGTTGGCTGTACAGCAAAAGCACAAGAGGAAAAGCCTAGACTGAACACCATACAAAAATGTTTATTTGGAGAGCTTGCCAAACCTGGAATGAAGCACTACAATCGCACATAACTGCTGGTAAAGCCCACTTCACAGCTAAGATCCTCACCAAGTCATAACAACACACAAAGCCAGCGGGCTGGAGTGAACTTTGTACACTGCCACTAAACATAAGAGGAGTTTGCACCATGCTCACAGCTTTAAAAGAACTGCTAATAATCATACACAATGGAGCACTTACTTGTAGTTTGTCATTAAAAAAAAAAAAGGGCATCTTAAAATGCAAACTATTCACATCCCATCCTGAGATAGGAATACTGTAGGTTGAAACCTGCCAATGGTGTTAAGTGTCAATTTGAATAAAGCAGAAGAGGACGCTTTTAAGGCTCTCCAGTGTTTGAGGCATCCCTTTCCTTCAGTCCTGCTGTAACTATCTGTTTTCAGGCTACCAATCACTAGCCTACAAAGCAAGATGCCACCATGTCCTTCCCAGGTTCACTTGTCCACAGTCCCTCCACATGCTAGGATGGCTTTTCTTTCCATGACTGAGGATGTAAAATGGTACCCAGGCCCACTGCCCTCCCTGGGCTCAGCACAGCAGGCACCATAAGGCAGCTTATTCTTTGTGCTTCTTAACCAACAGTTTTCCCCCCGCCTCGGTGCAGAGGTCTTCCACCTCCTTCAGGCACAGGAGAAGACAACCTGTCTCAAAACCCAGAGCCAGCCCACGCACTTGCAGCAACTGGAGCCCAAGCTGCAATAAAAGGTCACTTTCTTCTCTGTGTCCCCCAGCAGCTGGGGCCACGCTCTGTGAAACAAGAGACAGGAAGAAACCAATGTTTCCAAGGGATCGTCCCTACACAGGGGTGCAGATTAACCATAACCAACTCTCAACTAATAGAGCCAGGTGAAATGAAAATAGGAGAATGAGGGACATGAAGTCAGAAAGAGAAAGAAACTAGGAGACAGGAAAGGAGGTGCACTTGCTTAATTAGCAAAACAGCCAGAAAAGCAAGGCTACGGGAAGTCTAATAACAGCCTTTCAAAATGGGAATGATCCCTCTCCAACCTGTCTGGGAAGCACCTCCCCTCTCACTGCAGCATTTGCAGTGCTCTTTTCTTTTATCTAATTACCACCAACTGGCATCTGCTGCTGTTTGCATCCTCACTCTAATGAGCAAAAGCAGCAGCCGGATCTGGCTAGGGCTGGGGAGGAACAACGTGACCACAGATATTTATTTTGTCCTGAAGTTCATCAGAAGTACCTGCCCCCCAGAGAGACCCAGAACTTTTGCAAAATTGGGAAAAGGAGCCCAAGGTAAGTGCAAAGAGGCTAAAGCAAGAAGAGTTTTAAAAGGAGAAAATGAAAAAGAAAGCACAACACTGATAGGTAGACCCAGGGCTAAAAGCTAGCCCCCACTGCTCAAACCACAGGGAGATATTTTGGTAGGGACCAAAACAAATTGCTGCCTTTTTTAAGGCTGCCAATTTCAAGTAGGGGAAAATTCATGCACAATACAATCTGAGGTTGTCTTTTCTAGTACTCCACAAGGGAGCTGTATCCTGTTTCCAATGTAAACATGGGACATGGTGCTCCAATTAAAGGTGTCTCTAGCTCATAATGTGACTCTTAAGTGACATTTCTGGTTTACTGGCTTTAACAGAGTCTATTTAAGAAAGCCTCACAACGCACAAGGTGCTCTGGGAATAATCTCAAATAGCACAGAAGCAAAGAAAAGATGGTTAGATTTGCTCATTCAAAAAATTAGGTTTTTAACTTCTTCACAAAGACAGAACTAGAAAGAAAATATAAACATACTTTTTTAAAAATGTAGCAACTACCCCACAATTTTATTCAAAACGCACATTGGCACACGTATCATAGTTACTTAAATTGCTGGGAAAACAGAACCCTCTAAAAAATAAATGCTTAGGAAAAGCTATTACTGACCCTGACAAAAAGGCACAGATGGTGAACTTAGTTCCAATGAGTCTGATCAAATGCCACAGTCAATAGATGGAATTACTCTTTTTCCCTTCCACGTCATTTAGACCGTCAGCCCTAGACAACAGACGTAAAACATTTGCCTCAAAAGACAATCTCTTGTAAAGCATGTTTTCCTACAAAACACAGATTGTTTTAGGATAAAAGAGAAGTATGGGGATTTTCTCTTTTATTTCATTCAAAGCATAAGCCTGAATAACCTGTGGTATTTCCTCCATGTTTTGAGAAGCTCCTACAGGCCTTGCCTTAGCCAGAGTTTAATTAGAGTCGTTCAGTTACCTTGGGTAGGATTATTCCCATGCTTATGGGAATTGTCCATCTCAATATGTAGTACTTACCAAGTTCATCATCATTAATTTATCCCCTTTCTCCTAATCACATGATCTAGTGGCACAAGGGTCCACCGTCTATGTTAAGGTGACGCCCTTTTAACATCCAGGCAGAAAATAGGAATCCAGGGGTGTAAAACTGGAGGAATTGCAGGGCCCTAACAACAGAAGTGTCACTACAACACCTGCTCATGCCAAATACACAAATACCAAAGGAGGGCTCTGGATGTCCCATACCAGGATTTTCATGAATCCTTTTCTCCAAGATGATCAGCAAGATGCTAAAGTACCTGCACTGTGGGTATGGTCCACTTCCACAAACAATTATGCGTGTCCACGACTTCACAATCAGGAGTGAAGTTGAAATGTATTTCCTGCGTCAGCACACTGGTTAGCAAAACTAACCTTCATTGACGGTTTAGGGCAAATTCCTTCTTCTCAGCAACAAGTACAAAAAAGCAGTCCAAATGCCTCCCTCAGAACATAACGCCTACCCTGCTGTACTGTAGAGCTGTCAGTTTGGGTTTTTTAAACTTAGATGACTGTTCATACTGATAGCAGATTCTCCTCTTCTGTCTCCTCAAGTCAGCTTTAGTCCCCCAAAAAGAAAAAGACCTTCTTCTTTCATTGGTGTGTCTAAAAATCTAGCCTGAAGATGTTTTATACCTTGACTTGAGTGTTTGCATAACGTTCCTCTAAGAACACTCTCAGACTGCACGCTCACTCATAAAAGCTGTCAGAACATGATGAAACTGCTCTAAATGACAATCCAAAAAAAAAATGCAAAGACATTATCCTGCTTGGGCTGAACAATTTCATTTCCAAAAACAGATCATGGCCAGGAGACAGATTCTTTCCTGTGAGAAAGCAACACAGGGGAGAAGGAAAAGTACAGATTATCTGTCCCTCTCTATTCCCAAATGTGTGTGCTTAGCAAGAGCTGTCTCCGTGAGGAAGACGCCCCACTCTCCCTCCCAGCAGAACACCAGGCAGCTACCGGTGCAAATATTTGGCTTTACACTGCTGAAAAGAAGACATCCTCACCAAGTCAAAACTTGAACCAATCATACCAATATATTGACAAGGAGATCCTCTACACTGGGAAGCTCCCTAAATACTATCAAAATTATGAATTAAGTGCACATATCCACCGTTCTATAACGATGTGACCTGCTCATAAACTTAATGAGAATTCAGGAGACCATTGAGGCAGAACACTGATTTCCGCACAGAGATGCTGGGAGATCAGCACCTCCTGCTGCTAAGCGCCTGATCCTCGGAAATGCATGTGCAGCAGTTGCTTAACACTGGGTAGTAAATTTTCTTACATAGTGAAGTGTTCATTGAAGGGCTGGGTTCACAAAAATAATCCCTCCCTGAATGGTGAATACATTCACTGCTTCCCAATGGCAACAGTTGTGATTGCAGAATATAAGAAACGTTCACAACTACAGCTGGATTGCAGCCATGCCCTTTGGATATGTTCTTCTCTGTGAAGGAAGGACAAGTCTGCTAATTAGAATTGCTACAGCTCTAAAGTAACAAATGTTTTTGAAGCAGAAGCTTCTGATGTTTTTAACTACTTCATGCTTTTATTTTTAATGCCTGTTTCTCACTAACCACAGAGTACGCAGTTTGGATGCAAAAACATAAGAATCCACTTTTTTAACACAGCTGAGACTCTTCCCTCCAAAGACATTTGAATAGTCTAGACCATGCTTTTCTCTAAAATAAATAAGATCTGTTATAAAAATAAAAACTTAGGAAGTGTTCTTTACTAAGCTTGCTAAGGGATCGGTGTCTGAACTTTAAAGACCTTAACCACAAAGCTCCTCAAACACCCCAACTTAAGCAAGCTAAGGTTTGACTGGCACACACCAACTACAGTACCAAAGAGTTGCCTTTAGACATCTATTTTTTCAGTTGCCTGAGTTAGCCTAGTTTTCGAGGATAAGCTGACTCCTCTATTTCTGGTGTTTTGATTCTACAGTCTAGAAGCTGTCCCTTAGAAAAATAAAACAAAACTTTTTTTTTTAAAAATAAATAAAATGTTTTTAACAGAGCCAGTAGACATTTTTCTACCAACAGCTCACTCATTAAAAAAAAAATTTTGAAATAAGCAAAATCCTTATTTTAAAATCATACTTCCTTGCTAATTTTGGAAAAAGTGTCTGTTTTACATCAGGGTCACCCAGAGTCCTATAGGCAATCTGAGAGAGATGCTGGCACATCTTTCCTGTTGCACACCAAGCTCCTGCTGGTCTCCCTCCCATGATCAACCCCAGGTCCTTTCCAGCACTACTGCTTTCGAAGGCTCTTCTTCTTTCATGGAGTATCTGCGTTTTGAATTATTTCCCTGAAAATGTGCCAGCTTGTATTTTTCCACTTTAAACCTGATTTATTATGTTTTTAGGCTGTCCAGAAGCTTTCTCCCATTTACATTATTTCTCTGACTTGCCAAGCAGTGTGAGCAAATAAATTCCACAGCTGAGTTTAACCACCTCTGCAGCTCACTTCTGCCTTCATAGAGAAACAGTGTTAAACAGCACATTTTATGAAAGCACGCCCAGTACGAATCAGGACTCTGCACACACCACCAGCTAGCCAGTCTGGGAAGAAAGACCCAAGTCTACATGTCTGAAAACCTCAATGAAGAATCTACTTTTTTTCCCCCCCTCAGCTGAGCCCTTATGCAAAACCTGATCCCTGGGATCCTCTTCCCAGGACTGCATATTGCTGTTCCCCACTCCTTCCCCTGAGCTGCTACTCAGCCCTGTTCATCCCACAGCTCAGCAAGAAGCTTCTGCAAGACTAATCCCTTCATTACAATGCAGTTTCATCCTTTCCTAGATAGAGCAAGTACTTCATCACCTACTTGTGTAATTTGATCTAAAGTTTTGATCAAATCTGTCTGGCAGAATTTGTCCTTTATAAAGTGATGCTGTTTATTGCTCCTTGATCTTCTCCAGACTTCCCAGCTCGGAGCCAATGAAGTGTCTCACTGCTACAGAGCTATACATTATTTCATGACTCTCAGGCCTGTTGATTTTATTTATTCCCCAAAGATCCTCCTTTCTGGGCACCTCTTTCTTCTTTTCACCCAGAAAAGGCAGCTGAGGGTACACACAGATCATCTGGTTGTGTATATTAAGCGTGGTTTATGCTAATTGCTGTGTTGTGGCAATTTTTTTTCACGTTTTTGAAAGGAGGTGTTGTCTAGTCTTCAGTATGACCGGGTTACAGATCATTCAAGGGACTCTTAACAGCTTCTTTGAAGCTCCTGCATCTAAGGGACAAAACTGCCCCTTTGCCTGTGTGAAGAAGTGAGGAAATACAGATTATTATTAATACAGCTCACTCAAGCTAGCTCTGCCATGCCATTCCCAGGCCATGCCCCGCTCCCAGGACTGCCCTTCAATCCCAGCCCAGCAGTAGGAAATGAGGGCTCATGAAAGGTGCCTGCACCCCCTCCACTCCCTGCAGATGGAGGATGGGGGTACTCCCACCAGGCCCCCCAGAAGGAGGCAATGACCGTGGCCCTGCCTCCCCCACGATGTCCCTGTCCCTCCAGGCAGGGCACCACGGCTGCTGGCTCACGTGGGAGATAACGATTTTTGTAGATATTTTTCAACAGGTAGGCTAAATTTCTGTAGAGCTGCTAGTGAAATAGCCCAGAGCCTTCTTCCCAAGTAATAGGCATCATTTAAAAACTAGCTCACACACCGCTGGCAAAAGGGGGTCTTCTGGTACATAACAAGTGTTTCCTGGAGTTTTTCCTGAGGTCAGTTTGCAGTGTAACTACATTTGGAGACAGTAATAACTTTTTCCACTGCACTAGGTTGTTTGTTGTTTTATTTTTGAAGTTGGTTAAAACTTACTTTGTCAGTGGAAAAGACAGTAAAATGTAAGAACTTTTACACTCTAAACACTCTGTTCTCAGTGTGTACATAAATCCTCCTGATGACACTGAGTGTTATTGTTCCCATATTTAAAGGTAAAGTGGCCTTGTTTAAAGGGTTAAAAGTGCTCTTAAAAAACAAGGACACTAAGCCAATACAGAAACTAGGAACACTGCTAAGGACAATTCCTGGAGTAATGTCCCAAAATACACAGCTTTAGTACTAATTGTGTCTCATTCTGAGTGTCAGGTTAGTATGATACCTATGCCACATTTTTATTTTTCTTGACTGGCAAGGTTGAGAAAGACTGCTCAATATTTCGTGTTAACCACAGGAAACACCACTCCATTCCTCCTTGTCAGTTGTGGCTCTGCCAAAAACAAGAACTATTTGCAGGTGTCTGAGCTCAGCCCTGAGTGCCTCCTCTTGCCAAGACTCATCAGTTTAAGTAAATGATAACGTAATTTCAAACAAAAGTTTTTTGAACTAGTAGCAGGAATATTTCAACAAATTGCTGGATAGCTGGACTGTTTTCCATGGCTATCTTGTAGCAGCTGTTGAGACCAAAATTAGTACAGAATGTGTATTTTCTTCACAGAATAGTCATCTTTAGGGGGCTCTCTTTTTTTCCCTGAGATTATTGGCCACATATTCGACTGCAGAAAGTTGGCCTATCCCCAGTAAAAACCAATGGAGCTATACAGCTTTACTCCAACTAAAATTCCCATATTAGCCATGCCATATGTTTGCTTAATGTCTATTGCTTTGGATTAATCACACCAAAACAGGGTGAAAAAATGTATTACCACTGTTAAAAATAATCACATGTCCTAAACATCTCCTCAATCCTCTCCCATAGCCCTATTGATCATCTTGCTTTCTTGGAGCTAACGCACAGCATCTGTGAGGGTAATTTTCTTCTAAAAACATACAAAAACTACATTTCTTGGCTTATACTATACAGTGAAGGGGATCATATGAAATGTTGTGACTCCACATAAATACATCTGTTCCACCTTTTCCCTAGAATATTAACTTCTTCTAATTCAACTTATGTGAATCACAAGATTGAATCTAATAATTTATGCCTGCTGGTAGCAGTTACTTGGAAAGGAATTATTTCAGCAAAGCCAGTATAATTACTAACGATCTCATGACTAGTTACTCTTTTCAGATGCTCAGTAAACCATCCATAAATTCATTCCACCTACTATCTGTTTAACTTGTCAGGCAAGCTTACTGACAGGGAGTAAGAACAGCTTTTAAAAGGAAGGAACCAAACCAAACACATAAGCCTTTGCCCTGAGGGATAAGTGCGGCTACTGAGGCAAACCCAAAACCATCTTTTAATCCACTGGTTGCTGGAAATGCCTGTACCAACATCAAACATTGCTCCAAATAAGCGTGCTGCCACATGCAACATCCACATGCACAGTAGCATAAGTTAGTGGGGTTTTTCCATTTTTTGCAAGCTTGACTCTTTTCCCACTATTCTGCCTCTGAGCCACTCCTTGCCCTTTGCAACCTCTGTTTCCTTTTCCTTGGCTCAGCAGAGCTGGCAGCAGAGCAGGGAACCAGAAGTCACCTGCAATTACAAGCTGCAAGTGCAGCTACTCCCCAGCTTCTACCCGATGGAGCAGATGAAGCCAGTTAACAACAATCTGCTCTTTCCCGATCCACTTAAACACTTTGTGAACTCCTTTAAACTTTCCCACCGCGCTTCTAGAGGACAAAACCCACGTGGACAAATACAAGCCTGAGGCAGTGCTTCTGTCTGTTCACAACGCAAGCTGAAACACACAGCACTACAAGGTGGCAAGGCAAACCTCATTCTTCTTCAGCGCTCAGCTGCTCAAGGGTTCTGCCCTTCTGACTTGCTCCAGACACATTCAGTGCCACTGCTCTTCCAAACACATGCTGACATGAATTTAGATGATACCTCTTCATAAAAGCATCCAGGCTCCGGTAGGAAACAGAAGCTTTTGAATGACTTATGTGTGTTGATTGCTGTTAGGCTAATTGAATATGAAGATACAACCTCTTCTCCACCTCAAAACCAATCCCATGGCGATCATATTTGGGGTTAACTAAATTTAAGTATAATCTTGTATATACTCTTCTCAGCAGAGCTACAACCATCACTTTTCCAATCATTCTACATTCCTGCAGGTTGCCTGAGTTTTGCAGCTACCAAAAGCCCCCCTAAGCTTTTAGTTGTTTCCATATTCTTTTGTGTTTATTTTTCAGTAATTCAAATGCAAGTTCTATTGGGTTAGTTTTTGTTTTGTTGGGTTTTTTAAATAACCAATGCTCTTGCTCCAAGAGTTAGTCACAATGGACTGCTCATTTTTTGGCATGTCTTCTGAGTGTTTTTCAGCACATTCTCAATGGCATTATGCAATCATTTCATTAGTCTCTACTGTTTCACTTGGCAGTAAGATGCATTATAAAATTACGTCAGCTTTTGGAAAAACTGGGAAGTCAGAGGAGGTGACAGTTTCAGGGGTACACCAACCATAAAATAACAGCCACTTGGAATTCACAAGTCTCCATTTGTATACCTGTTACCTCTGTTTTTCACCAGCAAGCCACCTCATTATATCACATTGTCAAACACACATACAGAGCTACAGAGCCACCACCATTCCACTAACTCCCCCAAAAAAGGGCACATTTGGTCCCATTTTTAGAGAACTTTTTTGACAGCCAAAGGTGAACTCACAACCAGTTCAGCACACAAGACAAAGCAATGACATACAGCCTGCCTTTCCATGCCCTTCACTATTGCAGTACGATGTGATATGCATGATATGAGTCACCACAAGGTAACAAAGCACAACTTGTCATCACCTTGCCACCTGACAACCCTACTGACTGGTTTTTCCTCCAGAAATAAAGACTTAATTAGATCTTTCAGATGCCTGAATACAGGTAAGTCTTTCACAAGTCATACACATCATGTTCTTCCCTTAAGTCACCCGGTGGCTTCTGGAAAGTCAAATGTTTCCAGAGCAAACAAAAACTAGCATGGTGCTGACAGGAAAAGGTGTTTCTTGAGCAGGGGGTTTCTTTCACCCCCATCTCCCACAACATTGGATGCAGAGTGGGATTCTCTCCTTGGGGACTGGGGAAAAGTGGAAGAGCTTTTTTAATTTTGACATTTGCAGTTCTGATTTCCCAGACTGCCTCTATCCCCTTGACAAGCCTCCTGCCTCTAGTTTCACCATGACCTTAGAAAAGTCTGTTATGTTCATTTTGCCCAATTTCCCCTCTCTGCAAAACAGACTGATGTCCACAACTGTAAAGTGCTTTAAAGAAAGTCACGAAGATGGTATTTTCTAATAACTACGGTAACTAACTAGTCAATATACACAATATGACAACGAAACTAAAATTCTACCAACCAGCAGTAATAGCGGAAGATGGTTGTGTGTAACCTTTCTTTTTCCCACTTCTCCACTGAGATGATCACTTGCCACTTGCTCTGTGATAGACATCACGCATTCTGACTCCTCACCACAGTCACCATTGACATATGAGCACAACATGCCAGCCTGATGTCCTCTTACTTTGGATTCTGCTGTTTCCCATCTCTGGATGCCAGATCCATGTGCATCTGGGAGGAACTGAAGAGTCAGTCTGACTCTGCAGAAACTTGCATTCTAGACAAGCTACCTGGAATCCTGGGGTGCTCAGAATTAAAAACTTAATCCTGAAAAACTCAAGATAACCGCACTTGGATAAAATTAGGGTCACCTGCCACATACAAGCAACACCTGGCAAGCATGAGAATGGGAATGGATAGGTTGGGCCTCTTATCTACACACATCATAGAGCTTCCATCTCATACAGACCCTGAAACAATCCAGTACTACTGCTGTTGTTGCAAAACAGGCTGCTCTGAGCATTTGGATCTTTTCCCAACTCCAAAGCAGCTGGCACTGCAGTCTGGGGATCACGTTGCTTCTGTCAGCATCAGGGCTTGTCATTAGCTGTTAGCACACCAGAGGGGACAGGGTAATCTTCACAGGAGGTAAGGAAAAAAGAAAGGGCCACGTGGGTGGGGGAGAGCCTCTCACCCCCAGTTCAGCCCTTTCAACACAGCCTGCCAGAATGTGGCACAAAGAGGATGAGGAAAAATCCTATTGTCAGGGGAACAGCCCCACACTGACAGCCCCCAGAAATGATTGTTCTTTCTGATACAGCAGAGCATGCAATTTTATAAGGAGAAATTAGAACAATGGATAATACCTAGTGGAGCAAAGAATCGCTGACAAAAGCTATTTCACCTATATATGTCAATATTTTCTAACAAATATCTACAGAAGTCTCTGTAAACTTCCATCCGAATGAAGTATGCCATAAACAAGAATTCACATTTTTAAAAGATGTCACTGAAATGAAATATCATACATCATCAAGTGGATAAATAATTATTATGGGAATCTACAAGTAAAATTTTTAGGGTAAAGGCAAAGAAACCAAAACCAATGCCTCATTCTTGTAGCTAGAAGAAACTATTGTTCTTTTTTCAATGGCTGCATTCTTAACATATGTTGGATCTGAAGAAGAAATGATCCTGAAAGCCTTTAAAAATAAAATTCAGCTAATATTTGTACTTTTCCTCTAAGCTAAGCTCTGCAAGCACTAGTGCAAGTATTTAATTGCAGTTTCATGCATAAATCAAACTCATTGGGAGCACAGAGAAGAAATCAATAAGTACCTACAAGGACTACAAAGGTTAAAGTAATAAAAATGTAAGCAGTTAGGCTCTGTTTCAAATGCACCTTTAGATACTGTCAACATGAATACGCGCACACACAAAAAAAAAAAGTCAAACTGTATGAAAAGCCAAGAGGAGATGTAGAAGATATTTATGGCACTACAACAGTATTTCTTTATTTCTGTTTTCCATTTTTTGGTTTGGTTTTGGTTTTTTTTTAAATATAGAAACAGTACTGGATGAATAGTCTATGCTTACAGTGCCTATTGCACCATACAAGTCACTGCCAAATCTGCTATAGCCATGCATTCAGCACTCCTAGGCTGACCCGGATTTTCTTCTTCAAACTTTATCATTTTGCCTTCAGGGCATTTCAGTTCAAACAGTGCTCAGAAAACCACTACTAAGGTAAGCATCTTTCCCTGTGCTTTAGATAATACGTGCTCAAAGGAGAGCAAAATAAGCTCCTGAGGCCAAGAACTTTTACATGCTTGGAGGACCTCAGCAAGAACTAGAGCTTGGTGCTCACAGGGGAATTGCAGCGATCACCTTTGCATTAATGTGTGCTTTGCTAGTTTAGAGGCACTCACTACAGGGAATGCCCAAACTAAGGGAGACTCAAGTCAGATAATCCACATGGTGCAGCACTAAATTCATGCTACGTCCCTTAGCTGGTTATCATGGTATGCAAGTCTCTCTTCCTCAGGGCTTCCCAGAAAGGTCACAGCCATCTGGGATGCTGCCAGAGCCTTCTCCTTGCAGGAAGATGAGGCAACTGTCAGAAAAGGGAGCAAAGGGATGATCTGGGGTAAGTACTTCTCAGAGACCCTGTTCCTCGGGTCTTTCTCTTCTAGGATTCGTCTAAATGGAGTCAACAGACATCTCTGCACCCAGAGCTTTGATAAGCTCTCACAGTCTGGTAGGTTCAATAAAGCAGAGAAACAAAAAGTAAGCTTGCCTTTATTATGGCACTATGTGGTATGCCATAAATAGCTGCTTAGAAAGAATAACTAGACAAACACTTCAAACTATATTTGTCAGATGAACTGGGTAGAATACATCTGGTGACCACATCAGCCTTGCTATTGTGTTTATTAATTTGCTTTTTAATCCAGCAAGCAATAGCATTGGCAGCATGTCTCTTAGTTGTTAATGAGGTCTAATTATTCTTTTTACCCTTCATCCCCCAGAGGGCTGACTAAAAAGAACGGGGCATTAGAGAGAGGAAGGCTTGCTAACCCTACCAAATCCAGAGAATGCAGCCCAGCCAGCAGGACACATGGTGCTGCAGCAGACCTGGGATTGATCTTTGGGCCAGGGTAGCAGAGTGCTGGGGTTTTTGGTGCACGAGTACAACTCAGGCCTGGCACAGAGAGGAGGAGACACCTCCACTGGACACTCTGTGCTCCTCCACACTCCCCATGAGGCAATGCCGGGTGCTCTGGGAACAGTAACTACAGAAGGACTTGAACCCACTTGTAATTTAAGCCCTGTAAAGGATTCACACCATGTAATAAGAGCAACAGCGTACCTTGTATAAGGTACTCACACAAATACAACTACCTGGATGCAGCTGCTTTCCTGTTTAAAATTATCTGAAAACATGCCAAAGAAAAGACTTTTCAATAATCAGGTCTGCATAGCTGGGAGTTTATAGGGAAAAATCTATGAACAAGACAGTTGTAAACTTAAAGCATCTTAAAACTCAATGAGCTCTTCGTGCTACCAGCAGCATCACAGTAGCTCTGCACTTCAGAATGAAATTCATTCAGTAGACATTGGTTTTAAATATTCTTTAAGTTTCTTATTTTTTTTAAATAAGAAGTTGAAGAAAGCTAAAATTAAACACCATCACTCTCTAGCAGAAACATTTGTTTATCTACTATATTCTCCCCACCACTTCTGGAATGCCCTAGGGAGGCGGGGTGAAGGTATTTTTCCTACAATCTGATCCTATAACCTCTATTTTTACGAGTAGACATATCCTCAGAAATGTGAAGTGCTATTATGAATAAGGTAACATTCCACCTTTTACCCAAGCATCCTGGAAAATTTCCCCTTTCCAAAGGACAGGCATAAGCCAAGTCATCTATTATCCTGTTTTTCTGAGGTCTTATTTCTGATGGATCCAGGCATTACCTCCTTCCTTTTTGTTGCCTTGCAGTTTTCACTCACTCATATCTTAGAATGAACACAGCATCACAGACTGATTGCTGCCAGCCAGGGGCATTATTTCTTATGACTACACCTCCTGTTGCACAAGTCACTTGGAAAGCATGAGATTGAACTGCTCTCTAATTGCTTTTCAGTAATACTGCCCAGGTGCTTTAGATCCCTAAGCATAAAAGGGTTCAAAAGTGATCAGATAAGTTCATGGAAGAAGTATCTACCAAAATATATCACACATGATGGGGGAGACAGTGTTTAGCTTAGAGAACCACAATGCTGCAAGAAGATAGAAACTTGTCCTCATCTTGCGCTTTTTTAACCTGTAAGAGTTGTTGCTCTTCCCCATTCCCACTGTCCTTTGGGTACTGCATGGTTTTGCTTTCACACTGGTTAAGTTGCAACGTAAGAAGACTGTGCCATCAGCAAAACAGAAATGTTCTAGCACCATTTGTAAGCTATATGACAAATGTGCTGTGTCTGTCTAGGATTTCCTACAATGGAGTCAAGAGCAGTATTAAATAGGAAAGCACAAGGAGGCTTCTTTTTCTTTTGACACCCCAGTGTCTATGTTAAAGCAAACACAATTTGAGTGACTTATTTAAACGTGGAAGTTGAAATCTGATTTAAAGCCTCAGTGTTGTCAATTTGTTTTTTTTTTTAAGTGGCATACCCTAACATTTGGAAATGCAGCAGAGCAAGTTTCAATAGAAAATGCTTTCCCAAAATTATGCAGTTAGGAAAAAAAATCCCATTGTCATGCATTACTCTCTTTCATGTTAACTTTGGGGCTGAAAAACTGGTTATCGCCATGCTGAAACCAACACAGTTGGATTTTCTCTACCTAAGAGCACAGGCAGCACCTAGAAGGCAAAGAGTGGCATCAGCCACCTGGTGCTCCTGGGGTGCAGCACTGCAGCTCCCCTGCACAACTTCAACAACAACACTGCAGCTCTCACATGGGTTCAGCCTCATCTTTTTTTCCACTTTGAAGCATCTACTTTGTCATTGTGCCACAGCCACGGCTTGGCTTGCTTGGAGTTGCAAGTGGGCTAAAAAAATTAAGCCCCTTCTTACAGAGCTGAGATTTCTCCAAGACAGGATTTTATTGTAACAATAGCATTAAGCAACATCTACCCATAGTATTGCCTTGGATGAAAAGGGACATTTGTTTGCTGACTCTAGACCCTCAGATAAGTGAGTTTTCTGCCACAGTAACCATGTACTTAGCACTGAGTTTCCTTTTGAAACAGTAACTTCATATTTCACATGTATCTTGTGGAAGGAGCCACCTGACCACTAATGCTTGGAACAGCTTTACTACCCCTGCACAGCTTTTCTCAAGGCTCAACCAAAGAGGAGCCATATCTGTAAACCACCCCAGAGGCAGAAATTTCAGTCACTCAAATCTTTTTAAAGGCTCATCAGCAGTAATGACCATCTTTATTACATTTTCATCAGTAAGTAACTGAGGCAGTGGCTTGCAGTTAACTAATTATATGTTCACCTAGAAAGTAACACTTGAGTTTCTTTTAATAACACATCACTATTCATTTCCCAGTAGCCTGATAACAATAACCTGGATGTTATACTTTTAAAAAGTTTTTCCCACTGTAAGAAAAGAACTGCCTGTATAAAAAATAAAACCTGGTACCTTCTTTCTTTTGATGGGCCTCAAAGGAATTCTTATTTATCCCTGCAAATTCCTACAATAAGTACAAAATTTTACTGCTTCAGGAAGAGGAAAGAAAGAAAAAAAAGATCACTCACAAAGTTAAACAGACATCATTTCTGCTTGGCATTTTCAAAATAATAAATAAATGAGGTAACTGCTCGTGCCTTCAGGCCACTGAGCTCTGACTTGATACCACTAATTAAAACAAACCTACATCATAAGAAACATCTCAGCAACAAGCATAATTTAAATTATTCAAATACAAAATGTGAACTAACAAATTCCCTTTATTAAAGTGCAAATAAATTGTCCTTTCCAACCTGACACGGCAAACAAGAGATTTTTTTTTTTTTTTGCCATTTTTAATGCTAACAGCATTAGCTGAAGGATGTGAAGCGCTAATCCTTGAGCAAACCTTGGAGTTGTCCTGGCTGCCTCCAAGAGCTCCAGAGCATTTAGTGGCATTTAGCCACAGTGAAAGCCCTGATAGAGTGCAATGTACTTGGATCCTGCAAATGCCATGGCACAGTTGTTCTCGTCTGGGGGAGTCTGTACCCTCAAATGAAAATATTTGGACCGTGGTTCCTCGTAAACAAATGCAGAGCAATGGGTGGGCTACACTCCATGTGGCCTCCCTCAAACCTCTTCTGTTGGCAGAAATCCCCAGTCCAGCAGTTTCCTTCAGCATATGCGTAACTTTTTAAAACACTTTACAACAACATTTAAACTATAGACATGCTTAGTTTATTGGATGATGGCATGAGTATCTATGCCTATGCCTCTACACAGATGAAATATTTTCTGTTGGACTTGCTTTGAGCGAAATTCCTAAACTTTTGCATTGAAATTATTTTTTCCTGTGCTGTCCAAAACCAGTAAGAGCAATTGCAAAATGGAGTACATAAACAATTTTTTCCTCCTTCTCCTCAATCACCTTGCAAATCCAAAAAAAAGACCTGAACACAGTCTGTTGCAACATGAATAGGGGTTTTTTTTCATTATAAATATTTGTTTAGGCAGCTGATTCTGATTTGGTAAAATTTTAATGGGATATAATCCTGTTCACTTCTGGTCTCTGCCAACATTATCTTCCTTTTCTATTTTTCTTCTACTGAACAAAGTATTTAAATAAAAAGCACACTCATTTTTATGCTTTAAAATACACACATCTGTTATAAATACCTAACTAACATGCACCCTCAGAAGACACACTTCACACACTCCAACATTCCTAGATTTCTCCTTGGCAATATGCAGCAAACCAAAATGAACAAAGCTGATCCTAACACGAGAAGTTACAGTAAACAAAAATGTTGAAGTTCTTGAGTTTATTCTCGGCAGTTTCATCACTATGAACTTTTTACACCCACTAAACAAGTCAGAAATTGCCAAATAGCAATGCACACTGGAAGTCTCAACAGAGTCTTTCAGCGTGAGACAACATCCTGAGGTCATCTAACTGCTCCATTTTTGAGAAATGTGAAGAATATGTATGAACAAATAAAAGGAGCACCTCCTGCACAGCACACATTTGCCACTTGCCTTAAAAATAAAAAAGCAGAGAGGGAAAAAACAAACAACCCAAGACAGCGGTAACTAGCAATATAAACTCTTTTAACCCAAGCCATTAATGATTTATCATTTATCAGAACAAATGATATGCAGTTCTGCAACATGCCAGTTGTTGAGTCTCTGTGTACATAATAATTACTGCAACTGTTATTTTAAAATAAGAAAACTGAGAAAGTGTTAGATCTGGAGGTTAGAAAAACAAGCAACTTGAAGAAAAGGCCAAATAAGTTCTCCTTTATGCACAAAGGACAAATAACACCCCAGTGAACTTTATGGATTACTGGATCTACATGTCATGTTACAGCCAAGAGTTCTGTTGGTTTATAAGCCATCAGGATGTAATCCAGTCTAACTCAGAACTGTTGGCTCTCCTGTGAATCACTAGATGCTGGCAGCAGATACACATTCTTCAGATTTTGCCAATATTTCCACAAGTACGCTGAGATGTTTGAGACTTAGAGCAGCTGCGTCCCAATATCCTCAAGGTGCCTTTCCCCTCACTCTTACCCTGTTGCTCACTATACTCGTCACAGACACAGAAGACATTCACAGGTTACCTACAGGTGGTTCCTCAACAAACATCCTCCAGATCCAAACCACACACAGCTGCCCTCAGTGGCTAAGGGCACTTAAAACAATACAGAGTTCTCTGGGCAGCTCCACTTTTATAATCTGAAGAGGTGGCATTTTAGGTCATGATGTTCACTGGGAAGCTTTTCGAAGAAGAGGGGTCTTGAGGCACTGTCAGTTTTAAAGACCCCATTCACACTGTCCCCAGACAGCTTTCACCAGCTCCATTCCAGCTGTCCTAAAAGACATTTTTCAATCACACAAGCAGCTTATTATCTTGACCTCGACTGCCAGCGAGAGGTGACTTCTCCAAGCTTCAGATATCCTTCTGGGGAGCAGAGCAGAGATTGCAGGAGTCTACATGTGAGGCAGCATTACTCAAGCCCTGTACAGCGTTACCAGACCAAAGCTTCCTGCACTGGCTTAGTTTCTCTATACAATCAGATTATAAGTAAGAGACATGCATACAATAAACCCCAGCTTATCTGAGGATCACAGAGGAGATGTTGCTTCCTCTTTCTCCTGCTGAAGCTGCAGGTGCCTTGCCCTGTGGGTGCAATGTTAGGGCCTATGCCAGCCCTGTGCCTTGCAGGAAGCAGGTATGATGTGGCTGTAGCCCAGCTCAGTGGAAGGCAGGTGTCCCCAGGCAGTCTCTGGAGACCACTGGCTGCTGACTGGGTGGCTGCAGGCAAAATCCTGCAGGATTCCCCAGGTGCAGCACAGGCAGCCCTTGGCTCTATCCTGGATATGCATCAGTGCAGCCAACACAGTCTTCGGAGTTGGCAGAAAAGCTTGTTTGGTCTGGAGTTGGATTTTTTTTTTTTTAATTTGTTTTGTCAGGAAACAAATAAAACCTTACCAGTGGGAAACTTTATGGAAAACAGAGAAAACCTCTTGGGCTGCCTCAAGACTTGCTGTCTCCACAGCAGAAAGAGTTTTAACATCAAGATTACTTACATTGCTAATTTAAATTAAGATTTACTGCAATGTAATAGTTTGAAAAAAGCAGACTTAAATCACTGTACTATTTTATCAAGTCTGCTTCATTCCTTAATTACTTTCCTAAGGAAAAGTCCACTCAATCTGTGGGAGCACAGCTCAGTTCAGTAATGAAATTGCAGCTCTGTGCATTCAATCTAGCTCTGTCCCTTTTGTAGCTTGTAAAGAAACAAAAACAAACACACCAAAAACACAAGCAAAAAAACCCTTCAAAAATTAAAAAAAATACCAAGTAATATTTCCTGTAGTACTATGGGCCATATCTGCATATGTCTCCATGCAGAAGACTAAAAAGAAAGGCTACTGTCTGTCTCTGGCCAGTTTCTACTTTTTGGGGGATTTTAATCCCCATCTCCTCCACATGATTATGCTCAATATTTAGTATTTTATCATGCTGCTCTAGCCTAATTCTAAGCTAAACCATTTTAAGGAGTAGAATTACTCTAATTTCACTCTCTAGCAGCTGGCATCCCCTGAGCTTTGCATCTTTTTTGTTGCCTTCATGATTGTTCATGCTCTTGTTTCACATGGGTCCTGCTCCTGCAGTCTGACTTGTTTAGGCAGAGCCCTGCAGACCCAGGCCTACAGAGCTTCATCACAACCAATGGCCAGAAGAATCTGCTCACACATAGCCCACAGCAATGCTGCACTCCCTTCTTGCTATTACTCTCAAAGGGGTGTAGATTTATAGCTTTCCACAGTCTACACTTTGCCAAACTTAATCTGTACTTGCTTGTTCCTCCAGACTCCCCTACAGCATTTTAATTATTTATTGCTCTCTTATCTAAAGTCCTTCCAGTTAGTCTGTGTCATTCTGACACTGAAAAAGCACAGAAATAAAACAGCATTTTAAATGCAGGTACCACAGCTTTAATAAAGCAGATCCATAACTTAGAAGCAGGCTCTCATTTAACTTTGACCTAAGTCTCATTTACCATTATTGCTTGTGAAGTGTCTTGCCCCACTGAAGTGTTTGCTTTGGCTTCCTTCTACTGAATACAGAACCACACAATACACTTGATTACATACAAGGATAAATTTCATCATTTCTTATTTAGATTTCTCATGTCTCAAGCTATCATATTTTGCTATTTTCTCGATCTTTAAATGCATTTGCAATTCCTGCCAATAAGCTATGGTCTGCAAGCTGTCTTGTTTCTAGTGCACCAGCCTGGAAGCCAGGTCTTCATGCTTGAGATTGCAGGAAACCTCAGCCAGTTTGAGGACCTGGAGAAGGCACACAACAGCTCCCTCCCATTCTAGATGTCTGTATGTCCGTCCAACACAGATCAAGCATCACATGTAGAGGCCGACAGTCATTCCTCACTTAAAACATTTCTCTTGCTACCCCACCAGCAAGTCACCCCCACCCGAGACTGACTGACTTTTGCAGAAGTCCTGTACAACAATAACACCTCCTCAGTGACATCTGCATATACAACTCAAGGTATATAATCCAAGGGATGGTAGTATTCCAACACTTGGGATTCCTCTGCCCTCACCACGAGGCACTTGTGTTAATCCAGAGAGCTCTGCGCAAGCGCAAGCAGATGAATTCTTCACAACACTATTACCTGGAAATCATTAAGTCCCCCACAGTCATTTTGCTGTGCTTTTCCAGACTTCCTCATTTACCACTGTTGAGAATCTCAGCCCACATCAGCAGCACCCATCACTCTGCAGCTCTGCCAGCACAAGCGAGCACCAGGGAAGAAGCTGCGATGCCTGGGATTCCCTGCTGCTCAGTGCACAGCTGTGTTCAACCCAGATCTTCAAGGGGAGAGCCCACATCTGCTCCCTGTCAGGCACAGGACACAGAGGTCTCCACAGCCTGTGTTCAGCATCTCTTGCTGAACATTGTCTTGTGTCTGCCACCACTCCTCACCATTTCTCACCACTATTCCTCACTTCTCTTAGCATGGCCAGAAATCCCAACTAGACTCTTTTACAGCTCCAGCAAACAGAGCAGCTGAGAATCTGCCCCTCAAAATGGCAATGGTTTGGTAAGGAAAACCCAGCCCAGCAGCATATGCACCTGAGACTGGTTGAAGAAGAGTGCTGTCAGCAGCCATGCCTTTTGTGTCATATCCAAAAATTCTTAGCAATCCATGTGTCACACAATATAACCTGCATTGCCTTTTCTCCCTCTCTTCTACAATCACTCCTTACGGCAGTAGTTGAGTATCTTGTAAAAATCAATGCTAGGAAAGCCCCCAGGGCACTAGTGGAAACCTCTGGCACTTCTATTTTGGGGAATAATTACTTAACCATGTAGGATGCAAAGCATTTATGTTTTAATAATAGCAGTTTCTCATATCTTGGCTACATTTTATGTATTCAGTTTTTTCGCTTCTCATCTCCACAACATACTTTTTTAATAAACTTAATGGCAATTCTGTGATTTTAATTTCAGTTGGAATATAGCCAAGCCACTAAATCTACTCTGGAGACCTATTGATTTATGGTCGTCTTTTAACAAGTAGCTATTGGTTTTACTGAAGCTCCTCTGGGTGCTGTAGCAGTGGAACTATTTGCAATTGCAAATGAACAATGAGGCGAGTTTTCTAAGAAAAAAAAACTCAGGCGGCTGCAGAAAATACATAGAAGAGATACAGCTTCGCCTATATCATTGCGTATAATTCAGTGAAATGCCCAATTGCTATGTACTGTGTTTAGACTAGAATACAACAGCCCTTAGGAAAAAATGTGGGGTTTTGATTGCTTCCATAGATAAACCTGGACAAACTTGTGCCAGAGATGCATTATTCAGAAGATGTATAATAGAATTATAATGCATTAATATTTTAAGCCCTTAAGATATTTTTAAACAAAAAAGGTGTTTGGTACAGCCTGTGAAATTAAATCAGCAATGACAAGAAAGGAGTCAGACTCCAAAAAACAAAAGGTTTGTACACTAAGGAAGAAATGGTTGGTACTGTGTTTGTGTAAAATATACCACAAGTGCTGGCCACACTACATTTACAACCGCCTTGGAACAGCTCAGACCTTTGTTAAAATTGGATCCTTCCCATGCTAACATTTTCTGTCAAACCACAAAGAGAAAATAACAAAGGAAAGAGGAAATAAATACAGAAAAAATTAGCAAATAAAAACCACACCATGGATTGATTTGGTCTGTTGTGTCCTCCAGGGGTTTTGGTTTTGCCTCTTTTTTCTCATGATTAATTCTTCTGCAGACATTATTGCATATTATGGTACAATGGGTATTTCAGAGTCAAAGACAAAACATTGTTATAACCAAGTAAACATTGAATTGGATCATACAACACATTCCACTGTATTTTGAACTGTAAAATCAAGACAACCAAACTGGCAAGACAATGAGGAAGTCATCAGAAGTAGAAAGTAAAAGCTGCAAACTAACCACCTCACTCAATTTAATTCTGATCCTTCTCTGAAAAGGCTCTGCTTCTCACCTTCCCACTCCCCCAAAACGCACTCCAAAATCAAGACAAAACTGCTGGTCAGCTGTAAATGCCTTTGACTCTCCTGTTACTGTTCAGAGAAGGTACTGAAGAAAAGTCAACTTCACCCTGGGATTCAATAAGATTGTTTAGGACGGCAAGAGGGTATTTCAAAAACTTAAGGTAGGATCCCAGACAAACAAGACGTTTCTCGGGAACACTGCACTTAAGAGCTGCTGGATAATTTCCACCTGCCAGCATGAGAAGCCAGGCACTACCTCTGACATGATGAGCTGTGCCAGAACCTGTCTCAGTAGGATCAGCACAGAGCTCTGAACATTCTGACTTCAGTTCCCCTGCTGCTTCCTGGTGCGAATGAAAGTAGCTGGCAAATAATTATGACTCCTAGCAAAACTGGAATTTCAAAAGGCACAGAATGTGGGAGAGAGAAATCTATCAGGAATTAAGCTTCAGGCTTCTCAGCATTCACTCTAGCATTTGAATGACCTCTCCTGTTCTGCAGGGAATCAAAGGCAGTACCAGCAGCTACCACCACATCCACAATCCAGTCATTCTTAGTCTGTGGAACGAGTTAATGTTTGACATAGGTCTTCAAAAACATCTTTAATGCTAAATTAAGAAGCATAGAAATTAAGTCTAAATACGAGCTATCACATTGCCTAGAGCATAAACCAGATGCCCAAAGGGGGTGGAGAAAGCAAGCACATCATTAGAAATAAAAGTGCTGAGTCAGATTGATCTTTTATTCCTGTGAAGCAAAACCTGATTGCATCTTGGCGTGTGCCCCACTCAGCCCCTTGGCAAGAGGAACAGATTTATTCAAATGACAAGTAGGAGGGAGCAGCAGAAATGGCATATCCACTCCTCTCCCAGACACACACCTCACTGGAGCAGAAAAGGTGCTTTTTGGCTGCTGATAGGAAAGCACCAGATGAAACAGCTGTGTATAAATGGTGGTTTTCAAAGGTCTTTTAACATCTGGGCTCCTGTATTTTTCTAGTGGCAGTGTGAAGTGCTCTAAAGTGTATTTTTGTCTGACAAAGAAACTTGCTTTCCAACAGATCCCTTAGAAGTCCATAAACTGGGTGTCTGTAACCCACATGCTGCCCTGGTTGAAATCATGTCTTCAGCCCAAGCAACTCATTCACCTAGAACAGCAAAAATTAAAAACAGCGAAGAGAAGGCAACAAGAAGGCAGTCCATCCCTCACCCTAAATTTGTTCTGGCCTTTTGGGAGAGCTGAAGGTAGCTCCTGGCCTTGCACTCTCTCTCCAACTCCCTGTCCTGCTCAGCTCTGACAACTGCCAGCCCCTCAGTCCCCTTTGTCCCATGGGCTACTGCCATCCCAACTTGCAGTCCAGGCTACTCTGGAGGTGGTGAAGACAGGAAGATTTACTTGTTAAATAGTTCATTTTAAATGGATCATGCTTTGACTGTTCCTTTACTGAAATACATTTACAATGTTTTTAAGCAGTCAAGCCCAACAAGCACTCGCTCCCCACAGCAGTCTCAAGCCATCCACTCCTGATTTCCACCAGCTCCTGCTCTAGCACTTCTTGCAACAGCAGGCAAGACAACCATTGCTTGGGGCAAAATCAAATAACACAGCTCAGTGATGAAAATAGAAGTTTGAAAGGTCTGTTTCCATCTCCACCTAATGAATATGTGCTCTACTCACTCTGGGACAACATTTAGAAACCTATTCTATATAGTTCTCATGAGTTTTATAGCCCTGGGAGTACTGCATCACAGCCTTGACCCGTCTGGGCTCATCCAAATTCACAGCATCTCACCATGCACAACAAATTCTGACAGTAATAGCCCATTTCCTTATTTAAAGGAACAACTTCAGTGGATACAGCACATTACATAAAGGATTATCGATTTTATTATAGCTCTCATAGAAAGGCTTTGAATAATTGCCACCTTCTAATCTCTCTAATCTTTAATTTTTGTTTCATTGAAGACTGACTGTTTTGTGGTTGCAGCAGAGGAGGAAGGAGGATGAATAGGAACAGAGAGGAACTCAAAATCAAACTGAAAAAAGAGATACATCAGCAAATCCTACTCTTTCTTATTAGCACTGAAGAAGTATTTAATCAGCAACAGAGCTTCCCTTACAGAAAGGACAAACAAGAAAATAAAGTGAAAGAATAGAATAAGATTGTTAATAAACCCTTTAAGGAAAGGAACAGTTATGTCTCCCTCCAACCTTGTTGCCTTGAGCTAAAGCCAGATGAAGCCACAGGAAACCTTCCTTGGATGCAGACCAGACCAAACACTGGACCCTTCTTGCAGATTGAGACACTCCAGAGTATACTCATGTAGTGCTAGTCATAGTCTGTTATCATGCACAGTGGCTGTGGGTGACTGAGGAGCCCCACAGCAGGGCCATGTACACACAGGACTCCTTGTCAATCTGTCTTACCACCAGCAGTGTTTCTTGCAAATCAAACTGGCTGGTCACCTTCACAACTCCCACACAGCACCTCCTCTGAACACCTTCTAGACCCTGGGCCCATTTATACTGCAGATGTATAAATACAAGATATGGCTTAGTATTAACACCTATTTCATATCAAAAATTAAGTATATTTTTTTGAGTGATGTTAGTATAGTTTTCTTGTCCATAAAGTACTTATTAGCTCTATTTAGAAGATCACATAATCCAAGCCTAGGCTATGTTACTAGTTAAAATGCACAAGGTGTATGTGAATTGAGCATCTAAAACCTGTGCAGCATCACATAACCCCATCTATCCAATTTCATTCTAAAAGAGTTTTCCAGTAAAACAGTTTTGCAGTCTTTAATTCTTCAGCTCATGGTATTGATTACATGAATCTCTGAAGAGATTCATTCAACAACAGCACAGCCAGAAGTAGCCTCTTCTTCCCCATAAACTCACTCCAGAGTTTTGGTGCTTTTTTCCTGCTTTCAGGTACTGGAGGTTCTGACAGCAACAACAAACTACATTTAGAGGACTGAACTCTTCTCTCTATTAAAAGTAATTGAGTTCCAAGCACCGAGCTTTGGCCAGGAGTTGCATTCAATGATCCTGATGGGTCCCTTCCAAGTCAGCATATTCTCTGATTCTATGAGCTGACTTAGGGCATGCACTTTCTCAAAAAATGAGACTATTCATTTTTAACCAAGAAAAAACAATGTAATGTGGATATAAAATATGTTCTAGAGATGTAAAGCCAGAGCAAGATATGCAGATTTCTCCTTCCTCTTCCAGATTAAATGGATACTAGGTGATGGCTCAATGTTTACAAGCAAATTCACAAGTCCCAAGGCCCTGGAAAAGACTTAAGATACACAGGATTCCACAGCCTCAGTATAATGGTGACTGCAAGAGAGTAAACAATCTGTACACCTTGATTTATGATGAGAAGGAGTCAAACTTTTATTCCTCCATACTGATTGTTATACATCAAGTTCCAAGCAGCAAATATTCTAATGAAGTTGTTTTGTTTTTTTTTTTTTTAAGTACAAAACAAAAGCTATGATTATTTTGGAGTGTTCCTGTGCCTATTTGTTCTCATAACATTATCTTAACTTTGAGCCAGCTGTCATTTTTAAAACACAGGTATAGAGACAACGCTCCAGCAAGGTGCTCTGTAAAACAGCCATTATGTCCTCTATTGCTCCTAAGAGAAAAGCCCAGACAAGCCCTTATACCCAGTGGGAATCCTGGTCTGACAAGCAGGGATAAGTACAAAAATCATGCAGTGCCTGAGGTTATAAACAGTGTGCAACTGCTGCTTGCAAAGCTTCAGATGCACAGGGCACTAGCCATTATCACTGTGCTTTATTTTCCCCTTATGTTGCCTGTGAAGGAAGATAAAACAGTACCAAGGCTAAAAGAGGTGTGATATCTTCAAGGACAGGTTAAATCAAACTGTGCCATGAAAACACTGTTTTCACACATGTATTTTTAGTATAATCCCAAGGATATAATTTTATCTTGCTCCCACACAGTGTCTTCTTATCAAGTCCCACAGTCTGTGTTACAACTCAGGGCAAACAGCCCTGACTGCTGCATTCTGCTGTTGCAAAGAAAAGCCAGTACTATTTACTTAAGCACCACAATCAAAGTGAACTGCACTGCTTGCATGAAAAACGTTACCAGAAATATTCACTTTTATTCCAAATAGGAAAAAAATCACTTCAAAGAACTATAAATTCAGAGTAGGAAGACCAAATCTAAGCACAGCTCATTAAGTGATGGCATGACGTAAAAAAATAATCACGGAATCACAGAATGATTTAGGCTGAAAGAGACCTTAAAGATCATCTAATACCAACCTGCCTGCCACAGGAAGGGACACCTCCCACTAGACCAGGCTGCTTAAAGCTCCATCCAATCTGGCCTCGAACACTTGCAGGGATGGGGCATTCATAACTTCCCCGTGCCTTACCACCCTTGTAATCTCAGGTTTTATTTATAAAAATAAGGTTGCAGCCCTCAAACTGGCAAATTTGAAAATGTAACCTGCGTGAAATCCCTACAGAAATATTTGCCCAAGTCTACAGCCAGTCCAAAGTTGCTCCAAGTGTAGGCACTGTGCATTTCTTTGAGCCAGTAGTCTGGGTGACAGCAAGAGAGTCTCAAAAAACACTGTCCTCTTTCTTTTTGACAAAATTTTACTGGGTTGGATGGCAGCGTCAGTCCTTCTCTGGATGGATCTATTTCTACAAAACACACTTAGTGTTCAGACTGAAGCAATAATTAGATTTCACTTTGCTGTTCTGGTTTCTAGAACCGTTTCTAAAATGGGATCCTTGTGCTAAACTGTGTAAATCCTTTTATGTTGCAAATATTTGAGACTTACGCTGCAAATGTGCATTATAGTGGCCACAGGAAACAAACCACTGTAGCAGAGGACATGAGTAACATCTTCCTCCCCCACTTCTTTTAACCATACATGAGGAATTTCAATATTTCCATAGTTCTCTCACTGTAGGCAAGTCCCTGTCATTGACAAAATAAATACAAATTACAATACCTTATTGTAAGGTATTGCAATGAACAACCTTTAGGTTAAAACCTTGGAGAAGAAACAGGAGGTAAGTTGTGGATTCAGCATTTATAAGTGCCACAATTCTCTAGAAAAAAAATCTAAAGCTCACCATCACACTCCCTGAGTAAGTTCTATTGCTCTGGAGGGAACCAGTGGGATCCCAGCACTTTCACTGCTGTTCAAAAGGTAGAACAGCACTCCCCCTTAAAACGTTAAATATAAAAGCAATTAATCGCATGCATGGGAATAAAAATGACTGGTACATCTGGAGATCAAAGAAGAAAGCAACAGCAATGGAACTTCAAAGTGTTTCCTAGCTGCTTAAGTTTTTTCAAGGATATTTCCCTTCTCTTCTAATCCCTGATTAAATGTGTGCCAAATCATCTGGCAGAAACTACATCACCAAACATGGGAAAACCACCTGATGCAGGTCTCTGTATACGCAAGTGAGCGCACACAAAGTGTCTCAGTTTTATCTTCTCCTACAACCAGCGGGGCCAGTCCCACACAAGACAAATCTGCAGATAAAGTGCAGCAATAGGACTACTTGCAACATTTCTATTCTGTCTAAAGCCCTCTTCTAGACTTGTTTTGTGCCAGTTTCAGAGTGCTGGGCCAGTGTCAGTATGCCATGTGCCTTCACCAGAAGAGGTAGCTGCTGGGGCCAGAGAGCTGTAGCTGCAAAAGCAAGGCTGTCATCCTGCAAAGTAGACTTGACTCCCTTGGTCTCCACCTGCTTCCTTTCAAACGGGTAAAGGAATTCTCAGAAACAGTACCTTCCTAATACGATTTTTTTTGCTAAGACAGGCTTATCCAAGGGATGCTGATGACCCAGGACCATTGCTGTACTTTGAATACTCAGGCTTTGGGTCGGGCTTTGGGGGGCTGCTGACTGAGCCCAGCACTACTAGGCACTCAGTTTGCCTGAGTTTTGCACTGGGACACAGAGGCCCCTTCTGCTCATCAGCAGGGCAATAAATTAAGAAGCAAGTGAACACTTACTTGATGTCTGCGAAAAGTCAATAAACCTTTCACTGCAAAACCAGCAGTAGGTCAACTCCTTTTATCTCAACACTACCATTTTTCAGCTCTACAATACAGAAAGCCATTTTAGCTTTTCTACTTAACACGCCTTTTGATCTGTGTAAATCCTTGCCTTCTTCGTTTTTGGTTATTTTAACAGGTACATGCGATTTTAAAGCATCCAAGCCTACAAACTGTGTATATGGCTCAAGCCACGAGGTATTTTCCCACTAATCTGGTTTTAAAAAAGCACAAAATGTCAATGCTAACCCATATCTTGAACATGGAATGAAAATGTTATCTTAGATGTGTTACCAACTGCTTTCCTGTTCCCTGGTCTCCACCCACGAACAGCAGTAGTCTCCAGAAATGGTTGGGGATTTTATTCATTTTAGGGTGTTTGGTTGGGTTTTAAGAGTAGAGTGAATGTTTTAGTCCACTGTCTTGCCTACTTCCTATAAGAGCAGAACAAGAAGAGCAAAGAAAATACCTTCTATCTTAATCTGAGACTTCATATTTTTAAAGTTTAATTTAAATACAATTATAATACATTTGTTTGTTTGTTTTTTAACTGAATCATTGATTTTTGGGTCTTACTTTTAAAGCTGTTGTCCTAACATAAGAAATCCTAGCATACATGATTTTAACAAGATGCTCAATAACATGAACTCATTAACACCCATAGTATTACATTCATAAAGTATGCATGAATGGAAACCAGCACACGTTGTATAGGCTATACAATCCAAAGAATTTAATTAATTCATTAGTACATGTCAACCTGGTACTGAAGTAGCACAGGATATTATGGGACTAGTACCCCAGCATTACTTGAATTAGGTTTTATTTTAAAGGAGATAATTTGCAAGGGGAAGAAAGATACACTTGTGATTGCAGGGTTCTGTATTGCCAAATTTTTGATGGCACTCTTACAGGAACACCTAGAGATTAAAATTTAGCAGATGGTAAATCATTCTGAGTAATAGCAAGGCCTTTTCTTGATCAGTGTTTAAGGTTTGAATGCTGTAGTATTCTCTACTACTTGATACTGTTCAAAGTTTTATCTTGTCATAATTGGAAGAAAAACAACTATTTCATCTGGCTCTCCCTGTCATTTTAACTAAGTACAAGGTTAATACTAAGAGTCATTTTCTGTCAACTCTTAATACAGCCTTTGCCTCCACAGAGATTGATATTAAACTGCTACAAAAACGAAGCATGAGTGTGACTATCACATGTTTACACAGAAATAAAAAAGCAGCTTAATCTGGTGAAAAACTAAAAGCATCATTCATGGACACCATACTCAGCCAATTTACCTGAAAAGGGAGGCCCTTAAAAGGTTTCATATTCAGACTTTACCTGACAAATACTTTTAGGGACTTAAAATTAATCTGCAGGCTAGAAAGTAGAGCAGCATAACTGGGAAGCTAAAATCCACCTTCAGTTACAGTTAAAATACCATTTTGCTACTTTATCAAAACAAGGATTGGGTGTATGTGATGATAGTCAGAGCCTCTCTTTCTCCTCCAGCTGCTGGGCTCTGACTGGACTGATAACCAAGTCACACTGCTACAGCAGTGGGAATTGTTAAAACTACTGCCCCAGTAATATTCCAAGGCAATACACCTCAGATAGAAAGAGAAGCAAAGTGTTCAGTGTCCCAGCCATCGTCAGCTCTCCTGGATGCCTGGGAACCCTGTTGTAAATCTAAGCTTTAGCCATACGACAGCACTGACCATCTAGTTTACCATATGCTAGAACAGCCTTCCAAACTAGACTGAATTTGAACTTTCAACCTAGAGATAAAAGGCCCACTTCTGAGCCACGCTGTCCCTAGGGTTTTCCTCTTTTAAATAATTCAGCCATGCATATCTTAAGAGGATCATGAAATCATTTAACAGTGTATTAAACCAAAAGAACAAGCAGTTATGGCTATTTTTATACCTTGCCCAAACAAGGAATTACCCACCTGTTGCACTACAGTTTATCCACATTTACCTCTAAATAGCTTCTACTTTCATTTTCATGCTAAGATGATGTTCTGGGAGAAGTCAGTTACCTAAATAGCTAAATCCAAATACATCTGAATCCGGATTACAGTGGAGGTGGAAGCGGGAGCAAACCCATTAAAAAACTCCCAATATGCTAACCAAAAATGTATCAAGTTCATAGCACTCACTGGTAGCATGTGATTAAGAAATGTAACAAATGACTTTCTGGAGCACAGCCTTTTCAAATTTCTATAAAGAAGGTTTTTGTAACAATCAGTCAACTAGGCATTGCTGGGATTTCTGATCCTGCAGTAACTGTTGCTCCCCAGTGTTTTCAGGCTCATTAGCTCTCTCAGCCAGGATACACACAGGGTACAAGCCAACTGTGTTTCACAGCTGAGAGAAACGTCCAAGAGGCTCATTTTTTCCTGAAAACACAACTCAGCTCATCCTAAAACTTCTTTTTCTCCCCTAAATGAAATAAAAAAAAGTTAAACTTCATAATAAAATGGCAACCATCTAATTCCTTCTCCCACATTGGTAACAATAAATACCACACCCAGGAGTAAAGGAGCAACACAGCAACTGGAACTCCCTGGTTAAATGCTTGCAGGCAGAAGCCACTGCAATGACCTGGGTGTTGCAGTACATCACATCCCAGGCTCTGTGGTGAAGGCACCAACCACTGCTCTTCACTGACAACAAAGGGATGTTCTCCTGCAAGATGTCTGTGTAGATGACTCACATTAGTTTTATTTCAAGGCAAACTAAGTAAGGAGAGTGTTCAGAACTAACTCAGTAGCTGCCTTCAATAGGATATAAATGGTTTGTCTTTAACTGCACATTCACAGTGAAGTTCCTATCATGGCATTTCTTACCTTTTCAAAGGAACTTCTCCCAGGGTTTTGAAGAAAATCAACTTTTCCCAGCTGTTATATACTGGAAGTCAAAAGTGATGATAAATTCACAAGGTAAAAAGGACAGTCTTTGTAGAATATACCTCCAGGCATTCCCAGTGTACTAGAAGTTTCCTAGAGATAGCTGGAAGGATCTTTCTCACAGAGCAATCTGCAGTGAGTTATTTTATCTGGGACTTGCAATAAAATCTCCCCTTAAAAGTCTTTGGCCCAGCAAGAAGAGGTTAAAGTTCAGGGAAAAAAAAAAAAAAATCTGTACAACCAGAGCACAATAAGTAGTGTATTTTCAGACAAACTCATCCCCTGGTTGAGCCAGCTTTGCCTGCCTTGTACAGTGAACAAACTAATCATATGAAAACAAGTTTAAACCATTTACCTATGACAACAGGATCAACAGCACCTTGCAGTACTGGGAGGTTATACACAAGTCCGAACTGGCAGCATTGAGTGTGCAGGTTCAGCTGAAGTGATCCCAGTCCACATCTTTGCTTCAAACACCTGCTTCGTCTGTTCTCTTGGACTACAAGCTCTTGCGAGTAAAGACAATTCCCTGCTATATATAAATACCAGGTTTAAAGTGATGTTGAGCCCTTTAGGCTATAATTAAAATGTCAAACCAAAATAGTTACCAAGGAACATTGCAGGGAACATTTTAACTTCCCATTTTTAGGTCTTTGGGTTGATTTGGGGTTTTTTTGGCTGCCTCTCTTTTTAAAGGACATGCAGTACTATGTGCCTTAAAAGAAGAGTAGTCATGGTTGTAGAATAGAAAAGTAAACAACAGCTTGAAACAGTCTTAACCTTTTTTAATCTAAAACTTGATTAAAATCTCCCCATGAAGATAAAAGTCTGGGTTTTGTTAGGAGATTGATCATCTGTAGAAGTTTCCTGCCAAGAAGCATGCTTATGATATTGCATATCAACAACTTGATCTACTTTCTCTTCCTGCTGTCAAAAATTAAATAATTTTATTATTTTACAAAGATGAGTATCATCACTATGACAACAAACCTATGACCTGGAGAATACCATAAAATAATGTGTCAAGAAAAAGCAACAAAAGGAAACAAACAATGAAGAACAGTTCTGGAAGTGTTCCTCTCTCTGGAAATATTCCTTCTGCAGGAAACTCACTTCAGGAAATCTGCAGGTCCTCTTAACAAGGAATGTTCTCCTCTCTCAAGTAACAAGTGATAGGACCAGTAAATCCAAAAAAAGGATAAACATCAGAGGATGTTTAGACGAGATATTAGGAAACATTTCTTCTCCAAAAGGGTTGTCAAGCACTTGAACCTGCTGCCAAGAAAGTGGTGGAGGCCACTATCCCTGAAGGTATCTAAAAGATGTGTAGATGTAGCACTTAGAGACATGGTTTAGTGGTGGGCTTGGCAGTGCTAGGTTAATGGTTGGACTCAATCTTTTCCAACCTAAAGGATTCTATGATTCTGTAACTTGCCTTTATAGCAGTCAGGTCTTGAAGCAAAAGGTCACCTCTGAGTTATTTTGGTTTCTCAGTTAAAGAATTTTTATGTGGGTTACAGTTAAACAAAGCCTGTACTTTGCACATGGGCCTTTTTAAACTCAGAGCAAAGGTGCCTTGAAAACATTTGACAAATCTGGAAAGAAATCAAAGTACATTCCCTTTTCATTCAAAATGGGCTTTGACTCCATTTATGTAACTGTAGAAGAAAAATTTGGCCATACTTTATATGCTTTAAACACCAATTAACTTCATGTTAAATCCTCTTTTACTTTTCCTAACTTAAAACCTTTTCACATCTTTTTCATACCTTTTTTATAAATGGCAGGCAGAAGTATTTCCTAAGGCTATCTAGATGTAATAAAGCATCTTTATCATCTTGAGCAATTCCATTTATTAAATCCTAAACTAATGTCAAATTAATATTTATGGAAGAAGTGGATTTCCATGAGTATTTCACAGCTGACACTATAAATGTCATTCCCACTCCCTACTTCTAATCTTCAGTCTCTACTACTTTGTGAATCATAATCAGTTCACTACTGTCACTATTCAGTGACTACTGTGCTATGTGTACCGTAATCAAGGAAATGAGACAGAGGTGAAAAGAAAGGGATTTTATATTATCACAAAGTTTTATGCTAACAGTCTTATTTTTAATTCATGTAACCACTGAACTAAATTATAAAATGCACAGCCATTAGAAAAGACAGTTGGCATTTCCCAATAACATTAGAACCAGATAATGTTTTTCAGCTTTTGTTTTAGACAGTTCTGTTTTTCAAAACTGGTACTTCAGAGTGACCAAAACAACAGTGTGAACTTCGCCAAATGCTTTGGCCCCAACATAGGGAAAAACATTTTCAAACGGTTGGGCTTATTTGGTTCAGGTTCAGCAAAATAACACACAGAGAAAAAAAATCTCTTAACAGTTTATTCCAGCAGTTCCAGAATAAACTGTAAACATTTCCACAACACTAAATTCTCAAGCTCTTGTAATAAACACCTGCCCACTCCCAAATTCATGTTAGAGTTGCTAACCACTGTTCCCGCTTTTACCCACCGCCCCTGGTCCCTCCCTGGCTGTGGAGGATCCCCATGATCCTCTTTGCAATGCTCTTGCCCCATGTGAGAAATCATGGAAACGCTGATTTCAGTTTCTGCTCTTAATCAGATAAAGGATGGTGGCTGCTCAGTGGCCTGCCATTGGAGTGCTGGGAGCTGGCTCCACAGCCAGGAATGAAAACCCTGCACAGTGCCCTTAGCTCAAGCTTTCACAAAGACGAACATTAACTCCTGGCCTTGATTTAAGAACTTCACTTTCCCTTGCAAGGGGAAACCAACACATTTTTGAAAATGTCAACACAATTAGCTTCACATACATCAGAATAATTATTTTGACACATCAGAAACACTGCATTTGACCCAAAATGAAAAATTCAGTTTCCCTTTATTTCAGTAAAAATAATCTTTAAATATTAATCTGACTAGCTCAACCTCACTTTCTCTTTTTTCTTCCCTCATCCTCTCAGTTTGATCAACAACTGGAAGCATGAGGCATTTGCATAAAGTAGATGCTTTCTGATCCAAAATAAAGAGAAGAGCCCAACAAGAGGAAGATCAGTAGTTAAAAATGTAGCAGTAGAAACAAAAGAACACTAGTGCCTTTCATGGTCAATGTTCTTCAACTAAAGAGGAAAAATAATCCTCTTTTTCATTTGCATTACAATAATACTTGGATGACCAACCCAAGATGAGCTTTCCATTGTGCTCAGTAAAAGATACCATCCCAACTAACAAACAGCAAAGGCAAAGAGCAGGAGAGGAAACAAAAGCACGAAGACATTAAACAACTTACTCAAGGTAACACGAACTTTTTGGAAGAGCCCATGATAAAGCCCATGTGTTGCACTTCCCATGCAGTAACTCATATTGGGCCTAAAAGCCTTCTCTGGGAAGCTGTTCCTGAAGAAACATGACAGACACAGAAACTACACCCAAGAAACTTAGAGAAAAATAAGTCAACTGTCCCCTTCCACTGGCACTGGTACAATGAAACTTCCAGCAAGGGGAATGCAGAGAACTGCTGGGCTGCCCTTCAAACCTCAGAGGAATAATTACAACCAAGGGCAGTCTCTGTATCTACAGCAGCTTCCACAGGAGTCTCAAATCTATCATAACACTCAAGTCTTAAAAGGTGGTTAAATCTTGCTCAAACTCTTAAAACCTAAATAACAAAAAGGTGATCTCTCTGTCTAGTTTTCAGAGTGCCTGTAATAACCAGGCAGACACACCCGGAGACACTTCTATTGTCCAGGATAAGAGTAGGTATTGAAAAGCTAACATCCAAACATAATATTGTATTCATCAAGGCACCTTCTTCTCTTGCATAGGGTTGTGCTTCTTAGATAATTTCATTTAAATAAAAACTCAGGGTCCCTTGGACAGAAACCCAGCTTTGGTTATTGAAATAAGTTTAGAAAATCAGTTCAAAACATGAATGGTTTCATTCATTTCGTGTTGCACAATCAAATAAAATAATGAAGTAGCAAATCTAGAGTTTAATAAACATGAAAGAAACCAAGGTGCAATTGTATGGGCCAAGAAAGCACAGATCAAAGTGTTTGTTTTTCTTCGATACAGATCAGCAAAACACTCGGGAGTGTGACCTAAAAGCAGTTTTCCCTCTTACTGAACTTTCTGAATGCTCATTTTCATTAAGCCATGAAAAGCATAAGAAAAACATTAGTACAAAACTGAATTTACTTACAGATATTGAAAGAGACAATACAAAAATTCCAGGTTCTCTGAAATAGAGAAACTGAAAGCTATTTATCTAGCTTTGATTTTGTGAAGTGTCTTTATGGCAATTTCCCAAAGTTACTTCGATTCTACCAGCAATGCTGCCGACTTAGAAATACCTCTCTGACTAAAGTAGCAATAACTTGATATTTTACAGGAAGCAACGAATTTTCTCCTCAGCTAGTAAATTGTTCTACAGCCATGAACTTCTTTTATAAATATACACTGTTGTTGCTATTAATCATTAAATACATCATCTAACACAATTAAACATTAATCATTAATGACATTAATTGCCAGTTTGTCACAGCCTCAGTAGTCTCCTAAGTGAGCAAAAGCCTTATTTATTGTAGATTCTAGGCAATGATTCCCTAGATAATGAATACATAGTTTTCCCATTACACTACTGAGGCATTATCAAGGTCTTCACTGACAACTGTCTTCTCTGAAGATTATAAACCAAACGCAGCTTGCATTTTTCCCTCTTAAAAGAAAATTGTTTAGAGAGCATGATGTACATTCATTCATGCTCTTCCTTACAAGTCAATTTGCCTCTGGATTTCCAACTTGCAAGACTTGTAGAACTTAAAGGGACATTTGTGAATTCACATTTGTGAATCCAACCTATTAATTTTGCAGGGCTCTCCTTCTCCCCCCTACATACAAAATCACCAAGAGCACTCACTCTTGTAGCTGTCTCCCATGTTAGTTCCACCTCTCCAGATTATCCTTCTTGCCATGCATCTTCCTGCACACCCCTTATTCTCTTTGGACAGCACCAGCTATTTTCCAGGATTTTGCCTTTTCACCTTAGTACTCACGTCTCTCTCTAAAGCTCCTCTATCACAGTGACCCCACTTTGCAAGTAGTTTTCTCCTTCCAGCACCCAGCTGAGCACCTCCTTATTTCAGATGACAGGACTGGTAAGACATTGAACCCTAAAAGCTCTATGTGCCACTCTAATTGGGCTTCTCAGTACATTAATGAAACAAATACTTGGTCACTTTGCCTCATTCCCCTGCTTTTCACACTCCTTCCTTTCTTTTTCCTGCCACTTCTTCTGAGAAACAAAACCAATTAAAAATAAAAATGAAACATAAGGGTGCTTAAAATCTGTGAGGACAGTTTCCCTGTGCCCACACAGCACGCCTGGGTGGGTGACAGCAGCAGAGCAAAACACACTGCCTTGTCCTCATTGCTTTCCCACACCGAAAACACAACACATGGCACAGCCGTCTCAGGAATTCCGGGATTCTCCACCACTGTGTGTATCTTTTGTGATTTGGGTATCTGGTATTTGAGTCTAAAGTAAAAGGGAAGCAAAATCAGTCCAGTCAGATATGCACATTAATCTAAACATGTGGCTGATACACTTACCTGTGTGCAGCAGCTACAAACCCTAATAGCAACGAACGGTGGCAAATGGCACAGCTACATGCTTTTGGTTCACTTGATTGAGTGCATACATTAATTTTGAGGAATGTTATTTCTTATTAAAAAAAAAAATAACAGAACAGTCTGCAGCTCTACTGCATAAACAGTAACTTTGGGCAAGTAAAATTATTGCAAATACTCCTATCTTCATTTCAAAAAAACACCTGAGCAGTCAACTGTTGACCCACCTAATTAACACTCATTTTTTGAGACCCAAGTTGGTACAATTGAACATCCTTTCCATTTACCAGCAGAGACATTTTAAAAAAAAGTCCAGCTTGAGCTGCACTGGAAGTCAAGGATCTCCACTTAATTCACAGAGGGTTCTTATTTAAATCAGAAAACCAGTCAGAACAGCCAGTGACTTGAATACTAACAGGACAGAGTGAATTTAAAGGCACTTAAAGGATGATTTTGGCCTACAGCGGCCATCCCCCCCGAAGGGACAGCAGCCCTGGGGAGCTTGGCAGGAGGAAGCAAGGACTGGCTGGGGTGCACGGCGGGCCCGGGGCAGCAGCTCCTGCCTCCTGGCTCCCTCAGGTGCCCCCCCAGCCAGCCCTGCCGCCTCCCTCCCATGCCCAGGTCAGGGCACTCCAGGAGAGATTACCTGGGCGAAGGACAAAGTTCTCATCTGCGCACGCTGTGCGTTGGCATTGTAACCACCACCTGTACTGCAAAGATCTCTGGGTGTTCTTACCAACAACATCATACCTAACAAAAAGTAAAATTGGGAAATGAGAAGTAGCCTTCTTGTTAAGAGTTATTTTTTTCCCCCTCTATGTAACAAAATATCAAATGAGGTCTAAAGAACTATTCTCTCCCCACACAGTTACCCATCAGGGTTTGATTTAAAAAGCATCCATATTTTCAGAATAGAAAAGGACATGCTGAAGTTCAAACAGGAGATTAAATCCAGTTCTTATAGGGTTTAACACTAGGAAAATATTAAAAGGCTTGTCTTGAAATATTCTTAAAACTTGTATTTAATTGCTTTCTTAAACTAGGGTCATGAGGGAACCATAACCCTGAGAACTGTGCAGGTTGAATGGGGAGTTTGGATAAAACCAATTGTAAATCAGGATTAACATCACTGGCTGCAGGACTCTATTTATGTGTTTTGTTTCATTTTGTTTTCATTTATGTGTCTTACGTGATCACCAAGAAGAGTTGTGTTCATGCAAATGAGGTATCTGACTCAGGAAAGGTTTTCAATTCTGCCCGCTAAGAGAAATTACACCATGCAGAGAGCGACAGTGAGTTTACAAAGGAACAGAAAGAACAGATGTCAGTGAGTTACAAAATCTGGCACTCAAATATATGCCAGGTACATATCCAACACAGTTACATAGGTATAGGTGCTGTGAAATCTTGACACTCAAGGATCTAAGCAAGGAAACTGATGAAGCAAAACACAGATGCTTAATTTCTTTTGTACTGTAAACAGCCTCCCTTACCTGCCCTATCTACACGAAAAATTAACACATGAATTCATACAAGAAAACATTTTTTATATTACTGCAATACACATCTCAGTTTTACTCACAAGGACACATGCTAATATAGCCATACGACTTCCACTGGCCTTCAAAACATGGTTCACTGAGAACCATTTATGTTTCTGTACTGGATGTGTATTATATTGTAGTCAGAAAGCATTCGCCACTAGATGAGCTAGATCACTTTGGCCTTCCTTACACTAAAACCCTTTACATTCTTGTGGCAGTAAAAAAGAAAAAAATTACAGCAACTGTAAATTTAACTGGTCTCTATTTAACTGCCTTATATCAATATACAAATATTCGTTTTCACACTGTCACAGACACAAGGCTGGACTGAGCCACTATACCCCCCACTGAGACCTTAGGGGTTTTTTTAAAAAAATAAGCCAACTTTATAAGGAAAAAACCCCACAGTCTAATGCAATTATTACTATTTTACTTCAGGTTCTGGGAAAACAACACAAAAATGCTAAGACTGGTTGACTGAATTGAAACGTTAGTACAAGATCACATGGACCATGACAGTAACACGATTTCTCTGGCAATGCAGTTCAGAGGAACACCAGCCCTTGGTGCCATCCTGCACCACACTCAGGGACTCCCAGGCTGCCCAAGAGGTACCCTGGGCACCCACTCCCACACCATGGGCTAGCACACCAGCCTTGCTTGAGTCCACATGTCCAAAAACCCCCAGCAGCTCCAGCAAATAATGTTCAGAGGAGAAAAAGGGGGGAAGCATCCTGATGCCACCTGTTAGACTTCATTGCTCCGAGGATTGTAGTCGGTATGGAGGAGGTAGCAACCATCTGCCACCGCCACAAGTGAGCGTGCAGAACATCAGTAGCTCAGAGCAGACAAACAGCAGACAAAGAGCAGGCGTCTTCCTGATAAAATAAAGACTTAATTGTTCATGTGACTGATTACTTTTAAGGCTACTTAACACTCTCTACTTTGTGACCTTGTGTAAATTAAATGTCTTTCATCAGCTCAATTTCAAATCAGCCAGGTCTGCCACTTACAAGAATTATAAGCGGGGAAAAAAGCCCAGCTCTTCTTCCTCGTCTTCATGGGTCATAAAAACATTACAACCTTTTCTTTGATCCATTCTTGCAGATATGTAATACTAAGGACTCTTCAAAACAAAAGTCTTTTAAATCAGGCTTTCTAAGTAACGTGCTGTTCTCCGTGTCTCAGTTACCGTGTCTATAAAATTACAGATATGCCCTCAGTTTGCAGGTGTGGAAGGCAAAGTAATTACTGCCTGAGCAACGCTAAGCTATTATACTAATGAGAACCAAGGGAAAGCTGATGAGTTAGTTAATAATCCTATTCTGAAAGCATTGCTTCAACAGCATGTAGGATATATAGCCTGGAGTACACACACAACAGTGACAAAAGCAAAGAAGAGCTGATCATTAGGTAAAGAGCCCCTCCTGTGTGCTGGATAAATCGGAGGAGAAAACATTCTATGTGGCCAATGTGACCATAAAGGACAGAGTTAAAGTGTGTGCACATGGTAAGCCATGGTATCACTACCTGGGCAGTCTTAACTGCCATTTTCCTCCTTCTGAGAGATGACTTCACCATCACACTGGTGACCTTTTAATGCAGGAAAAGCTGTATGCCTTTGGGAGATAATGAAAAATACAGCCTTACTCAATTCTTTAAGATAGTTTTAAAGAAAAAAAAAAACACACATGGCAAAAAGCATCATGTCCAAGCCCTCACAAGGCTGAGACCTGCCTCCCTGAGCAAACAGGAATGTCAATACTGCTGGTTCCACAGCCACGGACCAGCCCTAGAGGACCCTGCCCTGCACCCCCCCAGCCAGGCCACAGACTGGGCCTGCTCACAGGCTGGATGAAGCAGTAGCACTTCTTTCCTGGCTCTCACAAAGCAAACAGAAACTAAATGGACACAGTAGGGGGAGAAATATGCAAGCACAGGTGGCAGAAGAGCCAGAGAGGGTGCACTGAGCAGAGAAATGTAAATAAAGATTCCAAATAGTTCTGGCACAAGCATCCAGTAATGCAAGACAGCACCACCAGCACAGCTCTGGGTAAAGAGAAAAATGCCTCAATACTGACAGGATGTTGGGGCAAAGCATCAAACAGCTCCATTACATACCTCAAGTACTGCTTTTCTTAAATTAGTGTAACAGGAACGATGGAATATAATCAGCAACCCAAACCTGCTCTGCAAGATTTAACAGCATACAATACAGAACAGATTAACCCTCACCTCTAAAGAGGGGTCAGACAAAGCTTAGACAATAAATTAAATTAATCTGAGCATCTAGCAATCCTGACCAGGCAAAAGCAAGCCTTAAGCAGCAATATTAACTTTACTTTAGGCTTTCTCTAAACATTGCTTTTAATTCCTCCTTTAAAAAGCTTCAAAGAAAGTTATTTTAAACACATATAAATGCAAAGAAAAGAACCCACACTTATCTGTTCCTTCCTGGCATTCAAAATTGCTTAATTATAGATTCCCATAGCTCTTATTAATTAGTGGTTAAAATACATATCTGAATCTGATTCACCGCAGCCATATAAAACCACTATATAATCATGTTCATGAAACATCAAGGAAAAGTGATCCACACCTTATAATAGAACCTTAAGGTGTAAGTACCTTGGAAGATTGAATTAATTCAAAATCCAGCCCAAATTAATTCCAGCAAGATTTTGCTCATCGACTTAAACAGACTTTGGATCCAGTGTTTACTAGCTGTGTTCTTAGAAACCAGCAGTGAACAGTAATTAACAAACATGTTTTGATTTAGAGTACTATCACTGTACTGTTCAGCTCCGTTGCACTGTTCCCCCACAAGTACTTACAACCAATTTTACACTTGAACCTGCCAACAATCGGTGGCATGATCCCACTTAAGGGATTTCAAACCTAAGTCTTTTAGCAAGTTAAATATTTTAAATCCCGGGGTAGAGGGGGCAGAAGCCATCAGGAAGCACACTGTATGCAAACAGTCCCTCAATTTCAAGAAGCAAACAACACAACCACAAAAGGATTCTCAGTTTTCCATTCATCTCCCTCACCACCAGGAACGGTCTGGGTCAGTGCCTGCTGACTGCCTCCACAGTCATTTACAGAGCAATAAAGGTTTGAATATTGTCCTTTGTATGTACGGGATGAAGGACTGTAGAGGTGACAGAGCCATGATATTTCCTTCTTATCCGTAGCTTTTAACGAAACAAAAAGTGTTTACAAACCCTATTTTCTTTACCCAAGATAAAAAGAAAAAAGTAAGCAAAACAAAACAAAACTCACAAAAGGCATAAAGCTTTCCTTGTCCTTCACAGTTCAAGCTAAATTGGAGAAACAAGCAGCAGCTGATAAGGCACACAGTGATTACTTTGTTCCTTAGGAATATGTACAGGTGACAGACACAGACAATACTTCTTTGGAAGAGACCTGATCTTAAGAGATTCTTTAAGAGCTATTTTCAGTAAACAGCTTGACTAGAACATACAGGTTTGCATGGTGGGCACATAAGAACGCATTGTGGATCTTCATTTGGCATATCCAAATGTTGTGGTGCTTCCACCATAAGCCCAGACAGACAATTTCCATCCTAAGGTGAATCTTTGTGCTAGAGCCAATGTGAAGCCCGAGGCACACAGTCAGGTAGGCAGAGGCACAGAAGAAGCCATGATCTCCTATCTGCCTAAGCTTCCAAAGCCCCAGTGGCTCTAAGGTACTTCCCCAAATTTCAGTCATTTTGTTAATGCATCTTTGCTATGTTTGCTGCCCTCAAGGTAGAAAAAAAAATAGAATTGTATGGGAACAGAACTGATTTAACAAACATAAAGCTGGAAATGCTTTCTATGGACCTCTTACTGGGTTTAAACATAGTCTTACCTCAGATTATCCTGAACTCAGTCACAATAAATATTTAGGAATAGTTATTTCATTCAGGTTTGGAGGCAGTCCTAAACCATTATACTTTGATACACACACTCCCTCTGCCAGACTGCAAACAAACAAAATACTAATATTTTAGGCTCTGCAGCCAAGAAGAATCCAAAAATCAAAGCACAGCATGTGTGCTGCTCTGCCAGGAGGTTCTCACCAGGTGCTGAAAGCTGGTAGAGCTGGCACTGGACAGAGGAACACATTTGCACATCTGCACTCCAGTGCCCCGTCCATAACTCACATTGTTGTGAGAAGCAGAGACTTCTCCCTCTCTTCAGCAGAATGAAGGGTCTCTTTCTACTCTGAAAAACACCAAAAGTAAAAAAAAAAAAAAAAAAAAAAAAAAAAAGGGAAAAAAATTCTCTGAAGTTTAAGTAACGTGTTAGATCCCTGGTCTATGCCCAGCCTTATTAAACACAACCAAATCCTTATGGAGATATGGAGGCACTTCTTCTGAGAAAGAAAATGCTAAGTCAGATAGGAAGAGTTGAAAGGGGAAAAGCAGCTCCACTTCCTGAGTAAATTCTTCCAGACCAATGTGGATCCTACCAACCTTATAAGACCCAAAGTAAAAGAGGATGCTAGTGCAGCACTGATAGGAGACAATGCTCTATCAGCTTTAAATTCCAGCCTCTTTTGGGAAAGCTCTCATTGCTATTATACAGCTTTTCTTCCAATGTTCCCATCAAAGAAGGATTAGGCAGGTGGGAGCCCTAAATTTTCAGTTTGTTTACATTTTACAACAGTTTATTCATAGCTAGAACTACACCCCTGAGGAACATTTATTAATTTCCTTTTCTGTATATGTATTTTTCACACAGCTTGCAGGCAGAAAAAAATATTTTCAAACGAGATAAAGTGTTTGCAAGAAAATCCACAGAAATCAGAGAGAATTACTTAGATATTTTTCCTCTTTTTTTTTTTTTTGTCTTTTATCTGTTCTTAGGAAAGAAACACTGACAATACATTGCTATATATGAATTTGCTTCTATCCCAGTACTTTTAAAGGATAAGAAAGTTGTAAGACAGGCCCAAGCCAAGAATAATGATCTCTTAAAGAATACTCTTTTGAAGGCTTTTTTCCCCCATCACAGACACTCAGAAAGGACTTAACTAAACAGCTTTCTTACCTGTCTGTACAACACAAATAACTCAATAGAAAAACAGGCTTTATGCCACATTAGCACTTAACCCACTACAAACTAATGTTTATTTAAATTCTACTGTGATTGTGTAGCATAGCAGAATAGAAGTATAAATATTAGATATAATTATTAGATAGACCAATGGATATCTGCACCAGAGCAGTTAGCTCTCTTCTCCCCTTACACACAATAAAAATCAAGTTCTCCTCATTTAAATTTTTGGGATAGTTTTGCTCACTTCACCATCCATCTCTTTCCTCCTCCTTTGGCAAACTGACTTAAGGTACATGCAGGAGTTACCAGTTTTCTGACATTGAAAATTTATTCCTTACACATCAGGAAATAGCCTGTTGCAGCCACCACATCAATCTCCTCATCAGTTAACTAGCCACTACTCAAGAAACAGCCCAAAGACATGGAGCAGGGTAGCAGAGGTGGGAGTACAACTACGGTTCATCAGAAAGAGCAGCAGAATGGAATTGTAATTTTTTTTTCCCCTCTTACAAGGAAAGAAAAGGCAAGCGGAGAAGGGACGTATCCAGCCAAGGCAACATTGATACCCTACTACCCTTTCTGTCTTCACAGCTCCTAGAGTTGGACAGAGCTACATCCTGCCAGAAGGGAGGCTCTCGGTGCTCCCAGCTCCTCGCAGGGCACAGCTCAGGAGGAGGACGAACAGCTGAAGCGCTGTCTCAGCAGCTGCTTCGGCATTCCCAGGTGCACAGCCTCAGTTTCAGCAAGACAGCCCAATATTGACATAATTGACTGTGCAAAATCCTATTCTGTCTCAGCAGAGGAGGTTGGTGGCACGTATTTCCCCAGAGCTCCAGAAGTGAGGACAGTAAACGAGATTACACTTTTGATGTGTAAGTGCTTGTAGTCAAATTAAACTCCCCCAAATTGCTCAAATTCAGACCTTGGTGACACTCCAGCATCACCCAGGGATCAAGTCCCAGACCAGGAGAGTTGAACACTTGGTTATCCTTTCCCTATTGACCGATAGTTTGCCTTTCATGGTGTTGCTTCTTTTCAAGACACTACCACACAACAGCCATATCCTGCAAAGCACTGGAGTCCCTGCCCTTAACCTTGTATGCATGGCTTGTCCAAGATCTCTTCACACAATACTGCACTCCAGGATGATTTTGTTTTCTGTGTTAGCAGCCTAGTAACTGTCTAATTAGCTGTATTAAGCCAAAGAGAGCAAGCAAATCTATTAATAAACACCATTTTAAAACAGAACTTTGCATAACTCCGCTACTTCATAGAACTTCAACATAATTGAAGAAGAAATTACATTCAAATGACTAAGTTTGAAAAATGGGCTGTTCAATAGCGTTTCAGAAAAATTACCTCAGATTTTTATTACTTGTGAAAAGTGAGATTTAATTTTTTAAGTGCCAGTGATTAGTACAGAGCACCTATGCTGAAAAATAAAAATAGCTTCTTGCAAATAATCATGCACACAAGATCTAAACACTACCACAAACACCATTTGAAGATTTTGCTGTATGTATCATACTACAGCAGTATCTCTTAGTTCTGCCCATCTTTAAACCCTTTCAACACACAAACACAGGCTGTCCGTACATCAGCGAAACAGCACGGCCCAACTGGAAGAGCAAAATAGTTGGCACTGCAGCCTTTCACCACTCCTCTGCCAGCCGCCTCACACACAAACACACATCAAGGGCTTTGCTGGGACTGGCTCTAACCTGGCCCCAGGCTGGACACTCATGCCCCCATCCTCTGCAGACCCCAGTCGTGCTGCCCCCCAAACCTCTGCAGTGAGATCCAAGGCTCAGCAACAGGGAACAATCAGGGGGCTCGATTCAGGAGCACACTCCCTCTTGCTCTGAGCTGAAATGCTAAGACAAATGCAGCCAAGAGGATGTTAATTGTTTTATGAAAGTGCAACAAACTAAGTACATCTATCTACATGAAGAAATATTGATCAGCTGGGGGTTTTAACCAAACCATTAGGGCTTTCGGAAGAAGTAAGTGCATTCTCCCTCATTTCTCTTAATCCAGTTGCTTCTATTTGTAAAAAGGCATTGGTGCTAAGAAGGTGTATTGTCTGTGTGTTAGTTATCTTTGCTATAGATCATGAAAATTCTGTAAGAACTTCACAATATGTCTATTCCACCTAAACAATACATGCCTGTGAAAACACACTCCCCTTGGTGTGTGCTGAGTGGGCAGTGCCAAGGTACTGTATATGTCATATTTTCTTCTCCCAAACAATTAAAAAAGAAACAGCTCCATCCTTAAGAGGAAGATAGCTCTATTTACGGGGTAACATTCTCTGCTGTGGACAAAGAACTGAGCAGTGCCTACACATCATCTGACTCCCAGTACTCTGCCACCAGAGCTGCCCAGCTTATCTTGGTGATGCCACCTTTGAGAGACTACATTCATTTGATCCATAAACCACAGCTTGTTGGTGACAGAGCCATAGATCCCAGAAAAGAAAAGGTCTGGAAGACCAAGATGACTTTATAAGCTCAATAGCATGCTTGCTTTGCATTTTTTCACAACTGAGACTTGTGTCCAGTTTACTGCCTACAGAACAGGAATCAAATAGCAAAGTTACTGTGCATGTGAGCAAAATTACTACCCTACTCACCCCTAAAACTTCCACAGAAAATGGAATTTTTCAGAGACAATAGGATCAAATGGAGCCACAAATACTCTCCTAATGCTGAGATGATGGGAGGGGCTTTTTGCTATTGAGTTTAGATGCTTTTTATTTTGTTTTCTTTTTACCATGTAAAAGGTTGATAATGTTAATGCAAGCCCGTTACTCATGAAAGTGAGAATCCAAGGGCATTAGTGTGACCTACACAGTCTGTGAGCAAACTGAAAGACAAAAACGGGTGCTGACTTCCTTGTGATTGTCATCAAGAATTTTTTCAGCAGATTAGAGTGCTGTTAGGTAAACTGACTAAATAGTGTTGAGAAAATATTTTTAGCTCCTTGAACTGTATGTTCAGAAGTCATGCACAGTGAAGGCCAAGCCAATGAAACCATCTATTGCTAACTTTACTCATTAGCAAGAGCTTGCCTTTTTTTCCCTTGCCAGTTTTCAACTCTTTGAGCTGAAATTCCCCATATCAGGTGCCTGCCTTTAAAGAACAAAAAAATTTAAAAATATCAAAATAATTCAGCAGGAAAGCTAGGAAAAAAATAAGTTGCCTTGACAACGTTTGAAGAGAGGTCAGGAGAAAGTTTCAAAGACATAATTGCACACAAGCACCTACTCTTTGAGTGCCTGACTTTGTGACTTTACTCAAAGTCTATTTGAAAGAGCTTTTTGTGTATCATGTACTATTAGATGGGGAGTCATGTACCAGCTAAGCTCACCTCAAATTGTAGTTTAAACGTGAGAAGCATATGCTGCTGTTCTTGCAAATTGTCTTTTCCCACAGAAGTGGACTGGGGTGGGGCAGTCACTTGTAGAAAGCTTGTAAGAATCAGGCCCTGGAGCACTTGTCTTTGCTTTCTGGAATCTGTTTCTATGGAAAAAAATTTATTGCACATATAGCCAAAGAGTTAAAGGACTCCTTAGTTATTCATGTTACACAGCTGATACCTACCCTCAACTAGAAAACACAAAGCAGAGAGTCCATCTCTGATGTCTGCCCTTCCCTGCGGTCTTCTAAGATCATCAACATTGAAACATTATTCACACCAAGCACCAACAGCAACGCAAGGGACAAGGAAGTGGAGAATCATCTCTCCTCATCTTTGTGCTGTAGCGAACCCAGGAGAAACTGAGTGTGTCAAGATACAGAATGAGTAAGCAGTTAAGTGGGTGGTTCAATATGTTCATTTTCCTCTAGTATTTCCATTTCAAGTGTCAGCTTCCCAAAATGCATTTAATTTGTACTATAAATTTTGATTCCAAAACTCTTACCATGCTGTTCAATGAAACAGTCTGTACACACACATGTAAAAGGAAATATTGCACAAAACCCTAATGACAGGAAAGACCCTTGTATGAAATCTGTTGCAGCTACACCTACTTCCAGACCTGATGTAAAATGGTAAAAGGTTTTTTGGCTGCATGGATCTAATGACAAATGAGAAGCAACCCCCTACCATTTTTCCTTAACTATGTAGTCTGCACCAAGCTTTCCTCCGGCAACAGCAGCAGACTGCTGACAGTGATATCAAAGAGGTTTCTGTGGGCTCTTAATCACAATTGTAGCCTCTATAATAATAATATCCTTCTGACTCCTCATTAAAGCACAGCATTATGTTGGAATAACCACATTCTACCACTCCAGTTACTTAAGCTTCGGTACGTCCTGTAAATGCAACAGAATTAATGAAACTGCTTTTTTTCAAGAGAGTTCTGCATATCACAGTGAAGGCTTACAGAAGGGCTCCTTGTCGGAAAAGCCACATGAAAAATCACCTCCCATATCCCCAAACAGAATGAGAGCACTGATAAAAGCTCTCTCCTCTCTGTCCCGTACCATGGCAGGCTCTCACAGCCCCGCTGCTGGCTACACACACCAGAGTTTAAAAGGGGTAAAATGTGGGAAAGCATCCACACCCGAGTGAGCAGGAGAGAAGGGCAGAAGGTGCCATACAGTACTCAGTAAAAGACCACAGCAGGGAGTTTGCCAACCAGTGCCCCTGCACACATCGTGCCTACCTCAGCACGCTCCCCACAAGACCAGACACCACCACAGTCAGTCCCCTCTGCAGTCAGGGGTGCCAGCTGCAATCTGGTCCTACAGCTGCAAACCCTAAATATCTGCCTACACAATCGAAGCACACCCACCGCAGCAGAATCTCTGTAAAAATCTGGTATGTCAGGCATTTCCTTTAACCAAAGGTTCAGGAGGTGCAGGCTGGCATGGCGGACAATGACCTTCTCCTTTCATCTAGGTAGATAAAGATACAGTTTCCTAATACTTCAGGATGAAGCAGTAAACACATTGTTCATGTCCCTGCACCACCTGTACCAACTGAGCTAGAGGGTCAGACAAGCACTCTAAGAGGCTGCCACTGTGGACTGGTTGTGTACCACAATGGCAAAAAACAGCTCTAAAAATCAGACAAGGGAAATAAGGCCTTTCCAGCAGGAAATTAGTTACACTAAATAAAGCAGGCATTACTGCTGTAATTAATGCCATAAAAAGAAGGTTCTTGTAAGTAAGAATTGTAACTAACAGCAAAGCAACATTCCGTGAAAGGGAGGAAAACTTATGGATCCAAGCTCAGAACAGCCCCCTACAGCAGCAGTAAAGAGGGAGAAAATCCCTAATGATACATTATACACCATCAAATCCCATTACTTGCTCTAGCTAAGGTGGAAAAGTGGAATTTTGCAAGCTTGCCATGGAGCAGGATTTACTGTGTCACTTTGCTCTGGAAATGTGAGAAAATTGGCAAATAAATATTAAATAATTGATTGCAGACTTAAAGCTGTAATAATGGCAAAAACTGTTAAACTCCTCGTACTTATGTTGTTAAAAGCACGCAGTCTCTCTTTGCATCCATCCAAATACTGCCATAGAAGTTAAAATAATTGAAAACATGCATGGAGCAGAAAGGCAAAGCCCAGAATTATTACTTATTATCAATCCTATGGTCAATCCTTCAGGTCTTGTTCCAGATTAAGTACATCCTGTGGCAGAAGCTGTGCTGGACGTAACACTCCCCTGCACTGGGAGAGCTGCAGGCTCACCTCCTGAGCTGCCAAGTCCAGCAAAAAGAGCAGGGGGCTGACAGACAAACTGCATGAACAAAGTCTGAGATTTTTCTTAAATTGAGACTCTGCTCTCTCTGAGCAGTCTTCTGCTCCACAGGCTTTTCTTTCAGAGCAATGCAGACAGAGTTGGAGGGTAACAGAAAGGAAAGCCACAATTTTTTTCACTGACAGCATGTTTTCTTTCCTGCCCATCAAGAGACAAGGATGATTTGCTTCTCTGTTGATAAGGCTGGAGGACAGCCTGAGGAACAGAACTACCAGGATTATCTAGGTGTTCCATGATCAGGAGTTTTATGGGCATTCCTCCTTAGCTTTGCAACACACATGAAATCCTGAGCTTGCCTAAGAATTCTTGCAGTTTTTAGCAGGTCTTCCCTGCTAGCACTACAGTAAGTTTTCTACTGAACCACGAGTCTTGCATATGAACCACTTTGCTTTTACAATGCCCAAAAAAAGAGAGACATCTACAAATTCTGTTTGCTGGCAGCTGCTGCGAAACTCTAGTCCATAATTATCCCATTACTATTCTTTAACATTATGTCATTAAAATTATTTTCTCTGAATATTTGCAACATCCTTGTCAGCATGGCATCTGTTACGGTGGTTGACCACTCAGGTTTCCACATCTACAACAGTCGGTGACCTCAACAATTGCAGACCATGGAGCAGCTGAAGCATGAACCCAAGAACAACTTTTATATGTGATGAACCCCCTGATTAGAGACTGAAAAATATTCTACTTTGGGAAAACATTGCTATCTGCCTAGCACTGCATTTTCTGATGATCTACAAAACTGCTCCTCTTGCAGTACTTCATCCTTTTTATCCTGTTTGTAATGAATGTTGGACAAAGGCACGTAACAGCAGTTGGTATAGAAAGGAGTCAAATAGTTCAGTTCTCAAATAGATTTTCTATAATTCAAATTCTAACCTGCTGCTTATTCTTAAAAGCTATGCCACTTCTTCACAAAAGCGAGTTACTGCCCACAGAGCCACAAAAGTTACAGTCCTTTACCACAACTGACTCTGAATATTTCCAATACAATACTAAATTATGAGCTTAAAACTTGTCTGCAAGCTCCAGAGTGCACAGTGAAACAGTTAAGAAACTTTTTTATTTTAAAGAGTAAAGTAACTTTTCATAAGCCTGAACTTCCTTACCAAGCCACTTCAGATCACTGACGCTCAGTGGAAAACAGCAAAGACTGAAGCAATCATTCAATTTGTTTTTATTTGTAAAGAAAAAGTTACTTCTACCTGTTCCAAAGCCTCGTTAGAAGTTTAAGGATAACGCACACCCCTAACAAAAGTCCCGCCCCAAAAGACACTCAACATCTTTTGCTTGTCTTTCTGTTCAGCAGAGGAGTGAGAAGCCAAAGTACTCCTTGGAAGCTGGGCAAAAGGTAGTTATGCAGTCTGCGTACCCAGAGCACCAGTAATTTCTGCATTTCTTGATCTTGCTGATCAAGTCTGTACTCTTCACACTCCTTCAGTCTCATACTGAGCCATTTGACTTTGAGTGTGTGAAGAATGATAAACAGGCGATCTGCTTGCAGCACATGGGTTCCAAGCAGAGGCTCCAAGTAAAGCCCTGACCCATGTGAGGTCCAAGACACTTTTAGATCATACATTTCACGTTTCTAGTTTATGTTAAATCGCTTGTTTGTGTTGATAACAGAAAAGGGATAAACAAATGCAGCTGCTTGTTTTTAAATCTAAATACACTGAGTTTTAAATGAACGTCTGTGTAAGGCAGATCAATCTCACAGCCTTTACTTATTGCACATCTCAAATAGTCATCACATCTCTAGAACAGCTTTACTGCTGAATGTGTGGCAAATGCAGCTAAATTCAGTGTTGTGGGTTTTATCTTTAGAGTATTAACTCTCTCAAATCAGTTTTGACTAGAGCATATAATTACTTCTTAACTCCAGAAAAACAGGCTTCTTGTCAAATATATGCAAAGAGCAAAATTATAAGGTTGAGTGAAAGTGTATTTTTATCCTTTACACGGTATTTTCTGTATATATTTGTCCACACATGATGATTTTTTTTGACCTATCAAGGAACTTGTCAACCCAGAAAATGAATGTCCAGATACAGGTCTAAGTAGAACCACAGAGTCATTTAGGTTGGAAAAGGCCTTTAAGATCACCAAGTCCAACCACAATAATACATTGGCATCACAATATAAATGTTCGCGCTTGTTTTACAAAATTATTATCCCCACTACAACAAATAGAAAAGGTTATCCCATCTCTGCTTCTTCCCCTTTCTGAAAGGAACTGCACACAAAGGTGGGGGTCCTTTTACTCCTTGTTTATATCTACAAAGGCTTTAGATCACAGGGAACACTCCTATGGGGCAGCAACAAAGATCCACAGATTTGTCTGTTGCTGATGGCAAACATCTTTACTGGCTTCTAGAAATAATGACTGACATTTTACAAAGGTGACATATCTAAAACAGGGTCTTTGCACGCATTTTAACAGAAGATGCAGCACTCAGGGATAAGATCTGTATTCAAATGCCAAGTGTGAAGATGCTGCAAAGACATACCTTTTTCAAACATTCACCAGGACACAGAAGACTCTCCTTTTAATATTAGCCATCATTGGTTAGCCATAGGCTTACCAAATGTTTCTAATTCAACATTTGAACTGATCAGTAAAACTACCCAAAGACACTTGAAATGTAAGCAACCTAAAGATGACGTTTAGTGTTCATGTGGGCAAATTGCTTCAATGCCCTGTCTCACTGTTATTTTAAAACTGCCTCCATTAATATCTATGAAATCCCATCCACAAGTCTGCAGTGGATAAAAAAAGGCAGTATCTGGCTTCATCTACTTTTGTAGTTATTTACATCACAAATATGGTGGGACACTGTCTGGTTGAAGCCGAGGGCAAAGAACAGACCCACGCAAATAAAAGTGGAGCTTTACAAGTCCATTGCCATGATTAAAATGAATAATCCAAGAGATAAGCCTCTCATTTCTCCAAATGCTTTAGTCCGTATTGCATCACTCTGTAGCAGAACATACTAAAGTGTCTGTTTGCATTACGTGAGTTGCTGGGGTAGGAATAAAACTATTTTTGAGCTATTTTTGCATTAACAGACTAACACCCCTGTCTCAATGAGGATATTTTCTTCTTCGCCCATCTCTGATAAATTCTGAATCTATGTGGTACTTTTCAGCAGAGAAGTATCATTTTGGAGAATTGTATCATCTTCTTTTTATAACATAGTTGCCTCCTCAAAAAGATTTGCCTATTCCAAATTTATCCTTTAAATCGACATGTACAGCAACTCAGGTAATAGCAACACAATTTAATAGCCCAGGCTTAGCTTTCTTTCCAAGGCTAGACACTGCTCCTACAGCAGGGCCTATGATCACCTGCCAAAGCACTGAGGACTTTGCTACCCTGTACTATTTTGTTTCACACATGTGTAAAGCTGTCAGCTTCATCGTTACTGAGAGACTGACAAGGAGACTAAAAGTCCACCAAAAGCATATTACAATGAGTAGATCCAGCAGCTGTCTCTTCCTCAGCGAGTTTTCCTGAGGTTGCTTCAGCACAGCAGCAATTATCCTTCACTGATGCCAAAATCTAAACAGAATCCTCTAAACAGAAACTCCAATTCACCTTGGTCAACATACATAAACATCTTGAGAAAACACTTTCATAAGGCCCAACTAATCATTGAAAGATCTTGCTTGAGTTGGCAGCCAAAACCTAAGGTTTTGCTAAATAAGAATATATTAATACAAAAAAACATCCATGAAAAGTCTGAAGGATTTAATTTGTAACCAAGCCTGCAGCTATCTCTGCTTCCCACTTTCACAACAAAATTGAAAAAATTAAGACAGGAAGAGGAAACAATAATTCATCTATCAGCTCTGAAACCTCTCTAGGCCTTGGAAGAATCACTGAGACAGTATTTAGAGGAAGGTCCCACCCTACACAAGAAAAGCTGGCCTTGTCAACCTCTCTAAAAACAGAACTACAAAAAAAAAAAAAAAAGGAAGCAATCAGTTTCCATTTATATTTATGATTTAAACGAAGAAAAAAAAATTTTCTTTGTGTTTTCAGCTAATTGGATTTTTAAAGTATCTTAATATGAAATAATAAGCTAAAATGCAAATCATAATTTGTAAGAGTTACAAAGCATCTAAACCTAATTTGGGCCAATAGTTTCTCCAGGACAAGAAAGAAATTAACCCAAGGGAGGGTGTTTGTTCTAAGCCATCACATGCTGTTAATTTAATGGTCATGCCAGTCAGTCCGCTGGTTTACCATAGTGCTTTACAGCAGGAACTACATTCGACATCTGAAAAAGGGAAAGCACATCAGTTTTCTTCGTTTGGAATTGAAAGACTGTCATAACATGTGCCGCAGTAATAGGCTGCTTAACAAGGATGAAATAAAAATATTTACAGATTCAACTATTACAAGGCTTGGATCATCAGAAAATAGCTATCATAAAACAAAGCATCTGGAGGAACAGTGAGCAAAAGGACACTTCAGCACATGAACCCTGTTGCAAGGCCAAACATAGCAACTCTAGTGAGGAGAAAATCAAGGCAGTTGGGGTGGTCATTATAAGCCACTGCAAAATAAATTAGCGTGAGAAAGATAAAGAATGACACTCTTGAATAAACATCCTCTGAAAATTCGAAGTGGAAGAGTGTCCTATGCTTTGTCCAATATTCCCACAGCTCCACAGCAACATCCTCAGGCTCTGCATCCTTCTTGGTTTACAATTGCAAGTCACTACCTGTAAGAGCCTGAGGTTGCTCCTCACGTACCTTCAGCTCCCTGGCACATCACCTCACTCAGCAGGGCTGAGGAGGGAGAGCACCAACACAGATCCCTAGACAGCCTCCTCACTTAAGCAGGGAACTGCAGGGACTCCGCCAGGAGTTACAAACTCCACAGCATCCGCCCGTCTGTCATCGCTGGCAGTGAGTTCAAAAGGACGGTCACAGACAGCACGACAGGATTAGCAACTGGACCTTGGCAAGCAAATCCTGCTTAGAATCTTTTGCAATATGCATCTTGCAGAGCTTTTCCTTACACAACTCAAGTAATTAGAAATGAGAAAACAGTCTTGTTCAAAAAAATACATCCCCTCGATTACCTGAATTGTTGTAATGGCCACTTAAAAAAAAAAAAAAAATAAAAAAACCCAGAAATTGAAGCTAGGATCTGAGAATTTCTTGGCCTTAAATAACATATTCTAGTGGCGAAAATTAGTAATAGGAAATCACTTATGAATAACTCACCTTCATAAGAAGTGCCACAGTTACAGCTCTGTCACTCAAATCAAAGTAGCAGTTAAAACTTTTTTTATATGCATTAAAGCTCATACCATTTGCTTCTTCAAAGCAAAAAAGAACTGAGAATTCTATTTGAATTTTTACTAGTTATATGTCATTACTGGAATAGATTTGGAGGGGGGTTTTTTGTGGAGGGGGTTGCTTTAGCTGATATTTTTCCATTTTTAAAAAGAAAAAAAGAAATGAGAGCTTTTACATGTAAAAACAATCAAAAGAATAAGTGTCAGGAAGAAATTAAACCAGATTCAATTGCAGAATTTTCAAATCACACTACTGTTCACACTAAACTATACCTTTCAGACCTGGCTTTTGATTTATGTAGGAAAAAATATAACATGTTTTGCGAATGTATGTAGGCTTAAACATCTGTGCACGCTGGCCTACTCTGTCCATACAGAGGATGACTTGCTACTCAAGGCCAAGGCCATCTATACCTGAAACAAACCTGCAAAGCAAGGTGACTAATTCAGAGTAGGTTTTTACAATATAAATGTTTCAGCACTTGGTTCTATTGGACCTTGTCAACGCTTCTGTCAAGCTCTGCTCCAAACAAGTCCAGGTATGTGCAAAAAAATGAAGGGCAATACATCGTCTGTGATATTTCACTCCCCCATCTGAACATGTCACTGGCTTCAGGCAGAGCATCCAGACCAGGTAAAAGGGAAAGCACTGTACTGAATACCGAATCCTTCCTCTCTCCAGGAGGCCCAGGCAGAGCCTGGCTCTCAGCAGTGTCCAACCAGACCCCTGCAATTACCCACACATCCGCTTACCTTGCCATTCCTGAGGGTCCCGCTGGCACATGGCAGGGAAATGATGGGCTTTTGTAGGATCACAGCACAAACAGGACTGAAGAAAACTTACAGCCAAGCAGGAATATGAGTTATAGTTATTTCTTTCCTCAATCAGTTCACGCTATAAGTGCCACTTCAACACTCAAACCCCACTGACTACAATAATTCGGATTCTTCTCAGGGCTTTTCATATACACCTTGCAGTTACACCTCTTAATGAGCTTATTTTTCAATGAGATCTTATTTAGATGTGACAACTCACTAAAACAGAGGTTTTCCAGCTGAGCAGACCCTCTCATAGGTAAAAGAATCTTTAAAGAACAGGTTACTAGTTCAGAATCTGTATATTCTGACAAAATTTAAATTTATATCCAATACACAATGTGCAGTATCCAGAAAAGCAGCTATTCAATGCCTAACATGGAGCATATTTCTCTTGGTGGTCCCCTTTTTTTTTTGTGGGAGAAGGAGATTTCGCCACTCTGAAAATCTAAAGAGTTTTAAGAAAGTAATCCACCTTTTCTATAGCAACACATATGTCAAAGTATTTTGATAAAGCAGCAGAAGTAGCAATTTCACAGACAGTAGATTTCCATTCCCAGAGTTGTAACCTTATAAAACAAGATATATTTGAAAATTAAAACAGAACTACACAGATTTTAAATAGAATAACTGCTGACTTTCGGTAACAGTAGCCTCTATTTTTGCTTGGCTACAGAAGTGATCATTCTGAAATTCCTTTCAATTTGTATCCAAAGCAAACCTCCTAGGAAATTTTATTTCCCCTCCTAAAAACTGCAGGTTAAGATTTTTTTTATCACTTCTCTAACATATGATTAAAATAATTTATTACACTGTTCCCCTGCAGCTGTTGTCATTGCTTCCTATAAAACTCATTGGTAGAATAATACTTGTATCCTTCAGCTATTTTTCTCACCCATTTAAGTACAGCTAATTTCAATCTGAAAATATTTCCAGTGTAGTATTTTTCTTTATAGTCAGAAATTTTAAGTTATAGGACCCACAGAATATAACACGACCTGGGGGCTTCTTTCTAAAACAATGGAGTGTTAACAGTGCTGGCAAATTCCAAAGCGAATGTAGGAAAACAACTAACTTCATCTTTGATACAACTCTACAGGGCAGAGCAGGAAAGAATGAAATGTTGGGCAATTCTGATTCCCTACACTGAAGCAGGAGGCCTCGATTTGAAGAACTGGCAATCAAGAAGGTGTGTGTGAAATGCCTTTTCTCCTCAGCTCCATCCTTTCCTCAGTTTTTTAGCACAACCACAAAAACCCTCTTCCTCACAGAGAGAGGGATTTTACATTGGCATCGTAATTCTTAAAAAAAAAAAAAAAAAAAAAGAGTCACACACACTTCCTTTAAAAGCAACAAGCTGAGTAGTAAAGACTTGAGAAACAGAATTAAAACCATGGGACAGGAACAGGATTGGTTCTCTGAGTGATAGATTCCCAAACAGCCAAGAAATTACATTTATAGCAAGGCCTCTGTCAAGAGTTATTTATGACCTGCCTGGACTGCCACACTGCTACACTGTACATCGCAGCTCCAGGAGGGGAGAGCAAGTCCAAAGGGAAAGTATCCAATCTGGCGAGAACACATATACTCCAGCAGAGCCGATCAAACCCCAAGGTGAAATTGCTTCAAGCATTAAAAAATTTGGGAAAATGGTAGAGAATAATGAAGCTGACAAAGTAAGTGCCATTATTCCACTGGAAATGAAAATTCTGGGGCTGAAGGGATTCCATGACTCTGGAAAAGTAAGAAGCCTAAATAGCTTCACAACACATTCCAGCAACTGAGATCAGACTCCAAGAACTCTCCAGCTTTACATGTTGGTTGGGAGAGTAATGTACACATAGTCTCTATGCTTATATGCAAAAAGGAAGGATCATTTGCAGAAAGGTAAGAAGACCTAAGTATACTAAGACTTATAACCAACTGTTGCTATAAGGGTAACCAACAACTTGTCCCACAAGCAAGATCTGTTATATTTAGGACACAGGTACCAATTTCAGTAAATGCTATTCCCAAGGGAGCAATGATTCCCACAGCCCATCATGCTGCCGGGACAGCCGAGACTGGCTGTGCAGGCTGAGGCTTCAAAGTTTTAAAAAATATGATACAAAAACCACAAACAAACAAAATCCAAACAAACCAAAACCAAACAAACAAAAAACCCCACCAAAATGTACTGGCATTCAACAAGTCTGCTGACAACGTGATATTGTCACTCCTACTAGTTCAGTGTCAGCATCACAGTGAATCACTCCCAGAAGTTTTGGCAAACCTTTAGCTTTGGCAAATACTTAGCTTTGAACTGCTCAGGGACAGCACAGACATAAGACTGACCAGCTAAATGCATCAAGTCAAAACACGTTACTGAGAGCTGAACCTGCACTTTAGGGAATCAATTACAGTAAACTAAAAGTATGACTTTTCTTCCTGACAGTCATCAAATGGTGTTTAATCTGGACTCTTGTATGTTGCTTTTACATCTTTAGTCAAACTGTCTTCCATTTCCCAAGAATCCCCCAGTACAGGCAAGCCCACGGACCAAAACCAAGGGGCAGATTCTAAGCTGAAAATAGCAAGGTTACAGGGGAGAGTGAGTGGAAAAGAAACCAAAAAATCTGAGTGAATATGCACAGGTTGAACACCATCACTGTGGCTTGGTCAGCCATTTGAAAAACACTGATCATAACAAGAGTTTCAGAGCAGCATAGATTTAAATCCAACATACAGGGTAAACACCATTACTATGAGGAGAAAAGGTTGCAGATGTATGCTTTTTTAACTTGACAACGTAATTAATGATCTTCACCATTAACTGATGACCATTTGCTTTGCAGTAAAATAAAATGTTCTATTTTTAAGTGGAAAGATAAGATTAAAAAAAAAAACAAACAGGAAAGAGCAAAAGTATTTGGCCATAAAATGAGGTAAAACAGCTATTTAAAAATGGCTAGCAGACTCTAGCAAAGGTCAGAAATACTTAGTTAAGGCCTCACTAAGTCCCACTGCAAGCTTTCTCCACTGCTCTACACATCCAGCCTATTCCCCCCAAGCTGGCACTTGGGGCACGTTCAGTGATGCCAGGCTCCTCTGTTCCTGACTTTCAACACCAGGCACTGGCTTCACAGATGGACAAAGTGTGGCTAACCAGGATGAAGCTTTCACACAGAAATTACTCTTGCTTGGAGAAAAAAAAGTTACACGAGAAATGTTATTAAAAAATTTTAACTGGATTCATGACACATCTTCCCCTACCCTGTGCCCCATTCCAGGGGAAGGATTTTGTAGGTCCATCACAACATTCATAGTCTATGTTCATAAATACTCCAATACTACCCTGTATCTCCCTGTGTTTTGCCAATAACAGATACTCTAATACCATCCTGTGTTTTGGCTTCATGCACACACTACAGTAATTAACACAAGCAACACCTTCTCCAGCAGATTATTTATATAGGATTACATGAGAAAGGTCCTGCAGTTAACATTCTGCAAGCTCTGCTTTCTCTTGTGGCCAAACAGTCCTTCCCCTAAAAGCACACTATTTCTCAACACAGAACATACTTCAAAGTGAGCAGGAGCATGGAATTATTTCCTAGGCCGATCTCTTTCAGTTCTGTGAATGCTCCAAGGTGCAGTTGTATGGCAGCTAAGACTTTTCTTCTGGCTTTTCACACCTCTCAGAACAAAGTACAGTGGTGTCCTCAGGGAAGAAGGCACTCAGACAGATTTGTAAAACTAAATACAAATCCATTATAGTAATGACTCAATTAATTAGGCAGCCAGGCATGGCTGGCAGTGACCTGCTGGGAGAGACAGTGGTAAACTTCTCATGCAGTATATAAACTACCAAGAAACAAACCCTAGAGCAGTCAACAGCAAGGGAAGCATTAATCATTATCGTCACTGGAAAAACCATGAAGCTTATCTTAAAAGTTAAAGAACCACTTGCGAAAAGCAGCCATTCTCCCTAGTTCTTTTCCTGGATTATTTTACTGCTATTTATCCCTAAATCATCGCAGAAAGAGAGAAGAACTTGGCATTCTTTAGTTCTTAGTGGCTCATCTGCCATCATTAGAAGCTCATTTAAACAGCTCTGTAATGTGTCCAGGCATCTCAGGCCCTTCCAGAAGGATGTTTAACACCTACCTGATGTCTTGAGCCTTAAATGCTCCTCAAGTTAGCTTCTCCAGCCTTTTTTAGAAGAGATTTAAAATTATAATGGCAGTAGAACCGCCACTACCAATACAGCGAAGTGTGACAGGTATCCCAAACACTTTCTTGATGTAGCAGAGTCTTTTATTTTAAATTATTAAAATCTGTTGGGTTTTAATATTTTAAATATTAATCTGCTGGTTACGGCAACCAAAACATGCATTATACATGCAGTAGTAAAATACTAAAAACAAGAACATAAACCCCAACACACACAAAAACAAAACAAAAAATTTAAACAAAGCAAACAAACAAACAAAACAAGAAACCACCAAACCCAAAAGAAACTAACAAAACCCACAGTATTTTCAGAAACACAATAGAGGGAGGAAACCTTCAAGTTCTGCACCACAGCAAAATCTGGTGTGCAGATTAACGAGCAGCCAAGTCTCCCAAGAGAAAAGCAACTGGGTATATCATGTTATACAAACATACAGTAAGTTTACATCTTTTCTACAACATTACTCTTTCATATAACTTACTTCCATAATTGCATTCACCCGTTAATTACTTTATTGGAGCATAATACACCCAAAGGGGTAATGCAATGTTATACTCAAATGCTCCCCATGGATTCAGTTATCAACCCATAACCAGAAATGTAAAAAGCTCCTGAAGAGAAAATGCATTATGAACTCCTGACAGCCAGAAGTTTAAAAAAAAAAAAAAAAAAAGGAATTAGAGCCCCTGACAACAAAAAATTAAAAAAAAAAAAAAAAAAAAAAGGGAGAGACTTGTCTACACACAATACCTTCCTGAAAAAAGACTTCCAAATAAACTATTCTAACTTGTATTTACAGTAGATCAAAAAGAGTAGGAGATAAAAGGAAGCACTTTCAACATAGGCAAGTCATTTAGCAGTGTAGACCGTGCTTAACCATCTTATTAATATATATCTCCTGCAATACTGAACTAAAATAGCTTTTTTTTCCTTTTGAAAAGTAGCTGTATTTTGCAATAATTACCAAGTTCAGTTCCTGTATTCATGAAAGCAAAAAACATCATTTCCCACCGCTAAAATTATGTGACAGTACAAAATTTAGCCTAAAAAGTCAATTTAACATGTTCTGTGGTTTTCTATTATCATGCAAAGTACATACAATATACATATATACATAGATGGATGGGAAGATAACAAACTGAGCAAGTAGAACTATGTTCTTTGGAACATGCAGATATCCAGACACAAACACTTCAGTGCTTTTCTTGAATGATATTTGAAGAACCATGCAATATGTGCTCCTGGCTGCAATATGCCACAACACAAGTTAGAGACATTCTGCCATCCCTGAGTAGGTGTACAGATAGGCAAACAACGTAAATGGCATTTCAGATGAAATATAAAGTTCTGGATTATACCGCACCTACACCACATAAACGGTGCGTCTCAGCAGGGTCACGTCTTTTGCCTCACAACTGTTCCCACAAGACAGAAAATGCTGCAACCTTCCTTAGGTTAGAAAGCTGATCTTTCCTGGTAAACAGAACACTGTGCCCACACTGTTCCTTTCAAATCCTCAAATTTCTAAAAACTATGCCAAACGCACTTGCAGTAAAATATAGCTCAGTTTATTCAAGCTGAGAGCTGCGTATTGTTGGAGAAGCTAAAAGCTGGTCTGAAGTGAGTATAAGGTTTCCTCTTTGCAGAGCAGGGCTACGTGGTGCCAGGCACCAGCTATATGCCAATTCTCTCCGGAAAGCTAAGAAAAATGTACAGTCCTCCATATTTGGAAGGCAAGGTACTGCTCCAGGATCCAAGTATGCTATTAAGCTTCAGCGATTTTACTTCTCAGGATGCAAGTCCTGATTATTTGAAAAGGAACAAAACTGCTCTCTTCTCTAGACATCATAGGCACTGCCACAAGCAAGAACCAACAAGGTGCAGCTTCCCAACACCTCACTTCCCTGCACTGGTCCGCAGTCACCCCACTTCACATGCTACCTGTTCCTCTTTCAGCCTCTCATTTTCTTGGTAAATGGGATCATCCATCCAGCATCGTGAGTCTGGGCATTAGCCCTCAGACAGGTGAGCCCTCCTGGCAGAGTGGCAAGATTTCATCAGAAGTGCTTGTATGTCAGCATTTCACGGCACATGGGGCATCGAAACAGTGAAAGATACTTACAGTCTTTACACAGATCAATGCAAACAAGGACATTAACTTCATCTTTTCGATGAAGGATATTAAAATCATCTGTTTTCCTATCACTGAAGCTTACCTGCTCCCCACACCTCGCCCTCCCAGCAAGGCTACTGAGCCCAGGCAGAGCATGCTGCTCAACTCACTCACATTTCACTCTCTATCCTTCCCCATCCACTGCTGCAACCCAGCTGCTTCTGCAGAAATACACCACGGCCCCTGGACTGGGCTATGTAATCTATGCTCAGGATGAGAATATAACATAATTTAAATAATTATAACGGTTAAAAAAAAGCTAGGAGGTATTGCTGCAGGAAACACTCATCTGTGGCAACCAAGGCCAATCGGGAAAATGTTCTGAAGTCTAAGAACAGGCTCCAATTTGATCTCAGTGAGGTTTGGATCAATCTGTTGAAATGATTTACTTCTATGCACTATCCCTGTCCATCAGAGTAGTGTATCTCACCACTGTGTATGGAGGTACCTCCCTCTCATCCATAAAGATGTAGCAAAAAAAAAAAGTATTGAATATGAATGGAACTGTTCACGTGCATTCAGCACACAGATGCCATAGCAGCACTGCGAAGCCAAGAATAAACAAGTGCACTTGCTGTGAGTTGTCATCTCAATCTTCCTCTTTTTTTTTTCTTCCCCTTCAGTTCTAATAACAACTTAGTCTTTTTTTGTGTGTTTCTAATAAGGACAAGTTATCTAGAAACAATCCCCCAAAATTCATTCTTCAGCAGTATCGTTGTTCAGGTTTCAAGTAACACAGTTTTGCCAAACAAACCTCGCCTAGCTCAAAGTGGAATCAGCAGAACAAAATTAACATCACTAAGTCTTTAAGAGACTGAAAAATAAAATTTTGAAGTAAAGTAACAGGGTTTAGTGATTGAGTATTTGTGTTCAACCCCATCTTCCCTCCATTGATGGCAATGGGAAAATTGCCACAGATTTCAGAGACTGCAGAAACTATGTTTACACTGAAAATCTGCATTGCTTCAGGGAGCAACTGCCACTGTGAATCATAACACTCTGAGCAAGAAATTCACAAGCTACATGAATACTATGACTTGCAATTCCGAAACATGCTAAAGTACAACCAATTTTACATAACACTAGAAGACAAGACTTCCTTCAGGATCCATCCACACGTATGTCCCAGAACAAGTCTGTCTTTACCCCAGCACTGAGACCTGGGTGTTACCACAGAGCGAGACCAGCCCCAGCAGACCTGCACAGCATCCCCACAGCTTCCAGGCGCTCTGTGGGACTGGGCTCCAACTCCCATAAAACGCAAAATGTTTGCAGAAAGCCTTTTTTCATCTGTCTCATGAATTCCAATATCTAATTTTTAGCCCGTGCTCACAGAATTTTTTATTACATTATTTACATGAGGTAGCTTGGTATACTCCAAGGGAATATAGTTCTTTCATTTAACTATTACATTTGCTAAATTAATTTAATAACATCCTACATAATCTCATTTGGTAAAAGAGGAGGGATCTTACAGTATTTCATTCATAGTGCTGTCTCCTGATAGCTCTAGCTTGAAGAGTTCAGCATCCCTTTAGCTGAGCAAATGCAACTTCTAATCAGATATTCATGAAAATTGTTATAAAATTAAAAGAACAACAAAACACAAAATCACATGGGTCTTCCAAACAAAACTACAGCTTATAAAGAAAACTGAATGTGTGAACCCAGGACTCATCTACATTGAAAATAAGTTTTGCCTATAATGTATTCTGTAAGTGTCTTGAGAGAAAAATCTAATGTTAAGTAAAAATGATGTTTCAGTGCAAATAGCAACAGTTGGCTAAAACTGACAGAATCCACCAAGAATATCTCTTGTCCCAAAAAATCCCGACAAGAAAAATGAAATTAAAAGACCATCATGATATTAATGTACAATGGCAAAACTTTCCTAAATGCTATGCGGGTGTGGAAAGCTCAGTAAGTGATGCTCAAACAAGTGGCAAGCTTCACTCAAGAAGAAAGGGATGCAAGGAATTAATTTCAACTGCCAAGCTGACAAGAGAGCAGGACCAAGGCAGCCTTTCATCATCCTTCTCTTCTTCTCTCAACCAGAGCTGCCATATGTGCCTGTGGCAAAGAAACCCCTCTGGCCTCCCGGCAGCCACCCTGTGCCCTTTTGGAGGTTCCCCACTCTGCCCCAGAGCTGTACATCATTCAGCTGCCACTCCCCTTAAACACCTACACACCTCTAGCACTGTACATGCCCAGGAGAGCACCAGTCCTGAGCAATTCAGCTCAGGCAAGAAACTGATATTTTTCTGTTCTGTATGACTTGCCCTGCAGGGCAGATCAGTGCTGGGTCTGCAAACAGGATCCTCATGGCCATGTTCCAAATCCTTCCTCAGAGTCCTGGTCCTTCGCCTCACCCCTACCCTGGCTTGTGCCCTCTTGGTTGACTCCTGACTCCACTGCCCAGCCTCTCAGCCAGGCTTCTCAGTTTTATTTCAGCCTTGCATGTTCCCCGTGACAGCCTCCCCACACTCAGGTTACATATAATCCAATTTTCTGAATTTCACTTGAGCTTCTAGACCTGCTCTCACCCTGCTCTGTCCTGTGGCTTTCCCAGTTATTTGAGCACTCAGTAACCTCATTCCTGATTAAGGAGTTTTACTTCCTATTGCTATTTACATCCTGTCTTTTTCTTGCAAGCATGGTGTAGCTAACATTCTCATGCAGTCACTAAAGCACACACATTCCTCAAAAAGTATTGACTTCACAGCAGGATTCAATGTCATAGAATTTCTTAAATTCATGGAATCTCTTTCATCAATACTCCTGACAGAAGTTTTTGTTTGGCTGTTTGTTCTTCTGGTTTTGCCTAGGTTTTTAAGCAGACACACTTTCTAGAGGATGCATCAATACAAAACAATGAAAGGTACACCAGTATACAGAAAAGCAAAATGGATACTGCCATGTCTGTAAGCAGCAGGCATTTTATACCACAAGTACATCCTGCATTGTACTTAAGAAACTCCTTTTTTTGTGTGTGTTTTCCCTCCAGACTATCTGAAAGAGCTAAATAACAAAACTTTTTGAAGCCTACAATCAAAACAGATCAGCAATCCATCAGAACTGCCTAATGAAATCAAAATACTCTGTGCCCACTTATAATACAGTACAAGTAATGAGATCCAAATGATGCTGGGAGAATCACTGCTCAATATTAGCTTGACAGACTTTGGGTCCATAAAAGAGTAAACCACAAGCACTACACCTGACGTGATTCTAAACTTATTTGAAAAGTATGTGATTAAGTAACCAGCTTCATACTGAATAGATATCAAAGAAATTCTCCTGCCCATTCAGAAGTTGTATCCAAGTTATCAAAACAAACATCCAGCAAGCAATGATTTTTGAGTCCTAATTATCTACCACCCTGCTTCTTCTATAGTTATTTGCACGCACACAAATCAATACATGACAACTTCGCAGTACTCCAACAAATTTCCACTTTGTACGAATCTCTAAACAAGGTGCTGGGCAGCAGAGACGTGCTCCTTCTGCTCCTCGAAGAAGTACCACAGCAGCATGACACAGGTCAACCTGGAGGTCAGCTGGGACCTGGGGGAAAAATCAGTATGAACATAATGAATGTTTCATGTAGCTGTTGTAGCTAGGATTATCCAAGATTATGGTGAGTGTCAGCACTCCTCTGAGCATGCAACTCAGAAGCAGAATCAAATCTTCACAGTATACATTTACAGCTAGAATATTTTTTAAAATCCTCCCAGTGCAGTAGTAAAGCAGCAATGCTTTGGTGTCAGTCACCTTTTAGAATTTGATACACCTTTAAACAGGCATGTCACAATAACATTTCCTAAAATAATCCCAAGGCTAATTTTATTGATATAAGTGTCTCTGGAACAGGATGAATGCTTTATCTCAGTTTGATTTCAGTTAAATTAAGATAGGGGCTGTACATGGTCTCAATGGTCAGAGACTTAATAAATACACATTAACAGTGAATCATGACTAAGTGAAGACATTACAATTACCGCAGTAATTTCAATACCTTTCAGGAAATGGCTCAATAATCACTTAAAACTGCAAATTTCTGACATAAAAAGATCCCTCCAGAGAACAGGATTATGCAATAGGCTTCAAATCCCAAAATACTTATGATACAGTAAGATTTAGGAACAAGGCTTTGATTATAAGTCATTTCCAGACCTATAAATACAAAGATCTTTAGAAGTCTTCAGAACTTTTAGTTTTTAGTAAAGGCATTTAGCCATTTGTAGAACTTTATTTTTCACTCAAGTCTGAGTAGTTCCTAAACTGTCATGCATGTCAAAACCCCCAAGTCATGCTGGGTTAAAAGGGAAAAAAAATAAGCTAGAATACGTGTGTAATTAAAAGTTATATTAATCATCATTCCCATTTCTCAGAAAAATCAACAAGCTATTACCAGAAATTACACCAGGTACATCCTGGAAAGAAAAAAAATATGTTAAGTTTACAAGCATGATCAGCTAAATGTTTCACCACAGCAGATGCGTTATTGGTTCTACAGTAACTGCTTGCATTTTCACATCTACTGAGGGGAAGAACAGAAAAAAAATATACCATTAACTCAATTAAAACATTTTTGTTACAGATGGCGTTGATCTCAGTGGAACTACAAAATGAACAAAATATTAGCATAAGAAACAGGATTTGCATCTCTGCACAGATACAAAAACTCAGTTTTATTAACAGCTGCTTAACATTTTCGGAAATCAGTAGAAAGCATTCATCCTCCAATGCTGCTCTACCCACCAGCACCATTATTCCATCAGAACATTATTTTTACTCATTATTTATGTACTTCTGCAAAATAGTCTCCGTGTACATAATTTAAACACAAAATCACCCAGTATCACCAACTTCATCTCTTATTCCTGACCATAACAGCTCCTACCTCTTACCCAGAAAACCTATCAAACAACTTCCTGAAAAGACCTGCCAGAACTTGTGTTTGCAGACCGCTGCACTTGCTGTTATCCTACAGAAAGGTCACCTTTCAGTAATTGCAGTGCAAGACACTTGACTGTTATGAACCTGTATGGAAAGATAACAGTATCAGGTTTGTGGTATCCATCTCTACCCACATGTTTAGTGAGATCAGTAGTCATGTCTTACATTATGTTCTGTGTGGAACCAAATGACAAGGAAACTACCTACAGTTAGAAGGCAGTATAACAGACAAGTTTGCAATAAACTTGCACAGAAGCAGTTTGCCCTGGATGTAGGCTGTTTGGCTTTGGGTTTTTTTAAAGTACTAAAGTTTCAACAAGTCAATGTAAAGCCACCCATTGATTTTTAAGAGACTTTTAGCCAGGCCCCAAGTTCTCCTTAAGCAGAGGTTAACTTAAGTAACTTTTTACGTGAGTGCAGAGATATCAGGAAATCAGAATTACTGTATTTTGAGGCAAATGTAACCATCAGAAACAGAAAGCCTGAATTAAAATTAAAAATTCCATGAAATTGAATGGAAAGAAACCTTCAACTATTATTCATAGATTGACTTGGGCACAAGGCACATGATAAAATGCCTAGCAGCAAAAGTAAGTGACTCGAGGCCTGCATGGGAAAAAACCTCAAAAAAACTTGTCTGGCGAAACTTAGATCCCTGAAAAGCAAAAGAAGCTAGACGAGCCTTTAGGGCAGCTTCCCAAGATCCATATGACCAAATCCTGCACCTGAATCCCACTTTATAGCTACTGGTTTCCATTGCTACAGATAATTATTGTTGACAGCTTGACACAAAAAATCCCACAAGACCTAAATCTTTCTCACTATGAGGTTATCAACTTAGGCACAGCCATACTGGATTTACCAATGTTGGTTTGTTTAAGGACAAAGAGGGAAGAGGTGGAAGTTAACCCCAGTATGAAATGCCTACTGCCCTCCATGGGAATCTTGATGATAAATGCAACAATTCATAGAAAAACTGTCCATCTTCAATGATATTAACTACTGGATATAATTTATTTGATGAAAGCAGGTCTACAGCTACTACTTGTTCTGTTCAAACCTGTCTTAAGTAGATACTTAGGAAAAACAGTGGTGTATGGAATAACAGGTGCAGTGTTATGAAAATACAAACAGCTATGCCACAGCAATCCAAGAAATATTCCCGAACTCCTCTTTTGTAAAGCTGGCAAAAATTAATTTGAAATAACTAAATCAACAAAGAAGATTCTTTTCTTTTCCAAGAAATTTTCACGCTAGCAACAATGGAAAACAGTTTCCTGTGTCTCTTAACAGTGTATTTAAGTTTTTCTTAACAACCAGATACTGGGTTAGATAAAGGTCAGTCCAGGCTGGTATCCCAGCTACAGAGTACGTGCCTGGGGAGGCATAACAAGCAAGAAAGTACAAAGTGATCAGTTCTCTGCTGTGGCTTCCCAGTGTTCAAGCACTTGTAGTTTAGGAACTTTCTAAGCCAGATGCTTTTGGTGCATTGTGAAGGTCTCCTCTATCAATTTGTCATTTCAAACCTGCTCAAACCCATTTATATGTCTGACTGCCACAGTTTTCCCCGGCTGTTAAGTGCATGATTTAATCACACACTGCATCAGAAAATGGTGCCATGTATTTTAAACCTGCTGTTAAAGAACTATCACTGGCTTTTTCCTAACTTCACATTTTATGAAAGAGAATGAATATCAGTTCCCCATTTCTCTCTCCACAATGTTTGGAAAGTTACATCCATGAAAATATCCCCCATCAGTCACCTTTCTCCTGATCCACATGTTGAATTTCTCATTTTGTGGCAGTCTTTGCATGGTTAGACATGCCATTCTTGCCCTTCCCAATACCTCTTCAGGCTCTGCTGAACTATCTAATGTAATTCCTACCTAAATATTCTCCTCTTTTTCTAGGGTGCATATCAACATACCAAAGAATGCAGCTGTGATAAAATCACCACTGGACTATCAAGTAATTAATCAGCTTTAACGAATCTTACATAGCCATAGCTTTAGATTATTACACAGCAAGTGTGTAAGTGCAAGCTTACACATCAAAGAGCTATGCAAGAGTTACTGGAGAATCATTACAGTCCTGAACAACTCTGTCTTATGAAAAAAAGCCTTAAATAGTCATGTTGCATAGAGAGATGTAGCATGCATTTAAAACACTTAAATTCTGTCACCACACTTCAGAACACAAACTGAAAGAAACTAAGCCTCATTGTTTTTATTGCAGGTTTGTTTTTTTAAAGCTAAAAATGTCACTAGGATAAATACAAGCCTTGAAATAAGACAGCTGGCTATCTTGATACACTTCCACTGATGAATTCAATTGCAAAACACTAATCCTTGCAGTTCTCAGACTAGTAGTATATTATGGGCAAGGACAATTCAACTGGCTTTTAAAGAAAAATCTCTGCATGAAGCAAGCAAACGGCCTTTGGAAGAACTGCAGTGAAAAGTCTCGTAGATCTACTGTGCCTGAAGTTAAAGTCTGACTCTGCAGTCACTACTTCAAGTTCATCTCCTGGGCACAGTCCGTTGCTACTACCGTAATACAGGGCTGTGTTATCTGCTACAGTATCTTGACACAAAGATACAGGAAGAAAAAAAACAAACACAAGGTCCAAGAAGTTTGTATTGCACGCAAACAAAGCAGAGAGAAGCATGATAAGAATTGACAGGGAAATATTTTGGTAGAAAGTTACAAAATCTTTCAGTGGATATTACATAACAAATTACACAGCCTTCCTACCCATTTATTAAAACGCTTGTACATGGCAGTGTCAGAAGGAACATGCCAGAAGGAAAACACCATCAGCCAACTCTGTTTAGAATCCCCCCCACAGGAAGCATTACATGTAAAGAAAGAAGACATCCAGTTCTTTGAGCACTGTCTTCTACTCTCCTAGCCTGAAAGTGGTTGCAATTAACATTTTGTTTGCAAACAATTGGCAAAAATAAACACTTGGCAAATAATTTAGTCAATGCATGGCCCATCTTTAGGCTTCTTAGAAAATGGCTCATGTTCTCTTGCTATTTATCTAAGTTTACTCCCAAGCATTAATACTCTGATTTCAGGCTCCTTATGGCAAACTTCCTTTCTTGCCCCAGTTCTGTAGGAAGATCATTTACCTCCTCCTTGCATCAAGGAAAAAAACCAAACAAACAGAAACCCTAAAAAACCAACAACTAATGCATATGTATTAGGGAAATTTTCTAATGCACGTGAATGGCCACAACTATTTCTCATTAACCCTGTTTTAAACGTACCTCAAACTACAAAGCTGTGAACATCAGCAAAGCAAAATGGGAATAAAAATATTCTGGCTACATTTTGTTCTTTTTATATAAATGACTTCTCTTGTTTCTGAAGCCAAATACAGAGCACATGAATGCACTGAAGATTATCTAGAAGGGTTCATATTTTACTTGCAGTATACACCAAGTGTAATTTGCTGCAGGAAAGGTTTTCAAAGCAAGTCCCAGTTCAGTCTTTGTACTTCACAGTTACACTGTGGATGCCAGAACACTCCAATGTAAGCAAGTCTGGCTTCCACTGGAACTGTGCTCTCAGATGCTAACCTTGAGACTTCCTGAGTTCTAAAAGATAGCTGGGGAAAGAAATGCTGTTAAAAATGTACTTTGATCATCTGAATCTACAGAATTTTAATGTTCTTGCTTAACTGAGCAAGACCACTCGCGTTTAAAGTACATCTTTAAATAGGCAGGAGAGAAATGGAAAAACAGGGCAAGAGTGTTCAGGAACTCCTGCAGAATAAGAGTTTGTGCTTACTGTGCAACTTCCTTTGCTTTCTTAAGCCTCATTTTTCAGCTAGCAAGATCAGCTTAAAGAAAGCAATGGAATACTATTTTGACTATAAATTTCGATGAGCATATGGCTTTTTTAGAGTAAAATAAATATAATAAAGCATTATAAAATTCTTTCCCCTGCAAAACATACTGTGCTTGAGCAGAAATCCTGCATGTTGAAGGTAAGCTGAATAATGAAAAAGAGGTAAAATAAACTGTAGGATTTTATCTTAATTCCATCTAAAATTTGCACCTAACACCGGCTGAACACATCCTAGGACACCAGAAATTCCTGAAAGATGCAGACAAATAAATTATTTAATTCCTAGCTCAAGTTAAAAGTATTTCCTACTCACTAGTATAATGCCAAAGGAAAATTGATTTTATATACCACTGAGACAGCCTTGTGGGACAAGAAACACAATGCTCTGTATGAGGCCCCAACAGTTGCCTTAGAGATGCACAGCCTGGGAATTCTCAAATTCTGATACTTGCCATCAGATACAGCCATGTTATCTAACTTCATCCAGCTGCTTAACAACTATATTTAAGATTAATTACAGTATTTTTCATTTCATTTCTGTCATAAGAAATTATGATATTGAGTCAAATTCTTATAGTGTCTGGAATAACTTTTGACTTTCCAGACTACATCTTTTCATAGGCATCCTTCACTTTTGTCCATGAAATCAAATTTTCCCTCATACAGTATTCAACCCATTGACTTTATCAGCCTGTCCTCGCTATCCTTCTATGCATCTGCCTCAGTTTGAATGCACCATTCCTAAACACAGGAAACTGAGTTTACCCAGTATTTCAGATGAGGCCTTACCAGTTCCTTGTTTAACAACATTAATTCTTTCTTATCATTCTTTCTTATCTCTGACAAGAATATTTCTCCTGATAAACACTATCCTAGGATGTATCTGAAGAAATTTCCTTCAGTTTGAGGAGTGATCATTATCACTTTCAATAGTATTGTTATCAACCTGTAGTGAAAATGCTACCCAGTCATCAACATTTATATACCATTTATCCGATTAAAACACATCTACTAATATAGTCTGTAAAATAATGGTGTTTAATTGCAACCCAAGATTGTGTGTTTTCAGTTTCTGAAGCCTTAACACAATTTCAAAAAAAAAAATACCACTTCCATACTAGTACAGTTAAAGAGCTTTGGTCCTGATTTAGGAAAGCATTTATGCAACTTGAGATTGGAAGCATTCCCACCACATTAGTCTTTAGAAGACTGAAACCATCCTTCAATGCTTTGTTGGGCTTAAGGGGTTAATATTTCAAGGTGAAACCTGTAAAGGATACTCGAGGCTGTTTTGCACTTATCCACCTGGTCTCCTCTGAAGTTAAAGCTTTAAAATGCAAAAAGCAAATATTTTGCTTTTCTATTCTTCCTTTGAATAGACATACTAAGCTGTAAGAGCTAAGCATGTATTCTTCTTTCTCGCCTTGAGCTAGAGCTTTGCCCAGTGCCTTCACACATTTGCAGAAGTGAAGTCTCATTTTCCACTGTTCTCCCGATGCCTTCCAAGTGCAAATCACTACAAGAGGATCACGTGTGACCATATGCTAAATTAAGTTTGCCCAGGAGACTTCATTCATCGGTTCCCCAGAAACTAGCGATTAGCCCAAGTACTTGCAAGGAGATACCATTTAATCCCAAACCACATAGTTTATTCTTAGAAATTAAACCGGAAAAAAATTAACATAATCATAAAGCCATTTTCCTTACCAAAACATAACAAAGGCGTAGGCTTTAAGATCACGCCCGACCTGTTAATTTCACATTAAGGGTGCTAAACACATGGCGCTGCTCCGTAGCAATCTGTACTACATCCAGTCTCCAAACACACCTCCTGTTAATTTGTGCCACTGCATATTTTGCTACTCAAGAGCAAAGAAACCCAGCACTGTGGAAGCTATTTATTCTGCCTCCAGGTATTTCATGAATATTAAATAAGAACAGATACGAGCTGCTACACAAAAAACTTTACAACTCGGCGGGGAGCTGCCCCGCTGAGAAACCCACGGGTCACGCAGGTTTGCAGGTGGGACCCCGACAGTTCCCGGTGGGGGCGGGAGCAGCATCCCGGCACAGACTCCGGACAGCCCCTCGCTTCGGGGACCCACCGCTCCCCAGGGGCTCCGGGGCGGGGGGCAGCGCCGCGGCCCCGCCGCCCTTGCCCGCTACAGGCGAGGCGGCAGCGCCGCGCGGGGAGCGGAGCGGCTGCTCCTCCTGCGC